>JAADVL010000288.1:0-35043 GCA_023334995.1 Pythium sukuiense
AATGATCTCGAGATCGAGTTCGAGTTGGAGCTGGATCTCCTGGGCGGCGGCAGCTTCGGCGCCCAAACCCCACCCAGAGGCCGAGTGGGGAGTTGTTTGCGCATGCGAGGGAGAATTCGAGAACACTGGCACTAGGCAGCGCATGTGAATGCGAGTGCTGTCGTACACCTGCATGATGTGGTCTCTTGTAAGAATCCAGTGGTCGAGTGTTCTCCGAGTCTTCGTGGCGTTGGTCTCTTGACCGGAAAAGCTTCGAATCGCATGTGTCGAGCCCGGAAATGGGTACGGCTACAGGAGACGATATGATTGGCTGATAACTGTTGCGCTCTTTCCTGGAGCAGCGGATCCACCTTGTTTCGCCAAAAATAGAAATTTGACTCTCCAAACAAACCTCACATTGTACTGGTAGTGCTCCGAAGCAGTACAACAGCCCTGCACAAGTTATCCTTCCCCAGTAATTTATATAATCTTACGCGACAGTTTGTGGGGAGTTGAAACAGCGAATGCAACATAACAGAACAAGCTTACCAAATGTATAAAATGTACGCGACCTTTTATATCGTTTATAGAATTCTTTCATTCGTTCTCACATGAAGCGAATTCAAACTCTAACTATGTTGCAGCGGCCGCACAACAACGGCTAGCATGGCCACCACCAAGGAATCCTTTGTGCAAGGACAAGTTACACTTTTAAGTGATAACGTAGAATTTATTGTGGGCACATTTGGAATGCTTTTCTATGAAGATACGTGCGTCATGAATATGAGAGGATCGAAATCACCGACGATATCCGATATTGTAGTGGTACTGGTACCCGAAAGCGACTACACCGAGCCGACTTTCATACTGAAGGCACCGCTGACCGTGATGCGAGCGACGCGAAGATCGAATCGCGTTGGCTGAACAGATCGGAAGGCGCGCCGAATTCGGCCACGCGGCCAGCATCCATGACTGCGATCTTGTCGCAGTGGAGGATCGTGTCGATACGATGCGCGATCGTGAGCACGGTCTTGCTCTTGAACGCCTCACGAATCGTGGTCTGGATGAGTGCGTCCGTTGCCGTGTCAACGTTGGCCGTGGCTTCGTCTAGTACCACGATCTTGCTGCCCTTGAGCAGCGCACGGCCGATGCACAGCAACTGGCGCTGGCCCATTGACAAGTTATCGCCGCGTTCCGAGATCGTGTACTCGAGTCCAGCGGTCCACTTGACCACAGTCTCGTATAGATGCACCTGCTTGAGCACGGACCAGATCGCATCGTCCGTGTAGTCATTGAACGGGTCAAGGTTCTCACGGAGACTGCCGCTGTACAGCACAGGGTCCTGTGGGATGATCGCTAGCGACTGGCGCAGGTCACGGAGTCGCACGCTTTGGATGTCCACGCCGTCGATGAAGATCGTACCGCTCTCAAACTCACACACGCGGAACAGTGCGACCATGAGCGAGCTCTTACCAGCACCTGTTCGTCCGCAGATACCCACCTTCTCACCGGCCTGGACGCTCATGTCGACGCCGTGAAGTACCAGCGGCAGCTCTGGTCGGTACTTGAGGTACAAGCTCTTGAACGCGATCTCTCCTCGCGACGGCCACGCGTGGGTGTTGATTGGAGACGTCGAGAGCTTCACTTCATCCTCTGTTTCTTCACTCGGGATGGTGCGGAAGTGCAGCAGTCGCTCCACGCTGGTCATGGTGTTGTCGAGGCGGTCGGCGTACCGCACGATACTCTGCACGATCGACGTGAGCATCAGCGAATACGTGAGCGAGATGCCACTGAGCACGGGATCGATCTGGCCCTTGGTCGCGACGAGATACAACGAGATGATGAAGATGATCACCACGGAGATCAAGTCCAGACGCGCGGCCAGCCAGCGGCCAGTGCACCAATACGTGAAGTACGCTGTCGCGTTGGCGTCCACGACTTGCTTGTTGAGACGAATGAACGTGTCTTGCATCTTGAACGCGCGGATCGTGTGCAGTCCTGTCAAGGTCTCACCAAACAGGTTGAACACGGGCGTGCGCGTGATCCCTTCGAGTCGCTTGACCTCTCGAGACGTCTTCTTGAAGTAGCGCCCAATCGCCACGAAAGCGGCGATCGTCGGGATGTAGGAGAGTGCGATCCAGTACGACGAGGCCGCCGAGACGGCAAACGCGCCGACACATAACGCCACGTTTTGAAGCGTGAGCTGGTACTGCTGCGGTAGCGACGCGTCGACTTGGTCGAGATCGTTCGAGAACCGGTTCAGGATGCGGCCCACGGGCGTGACGTCGAAGTACCGTGTGATCGGCGCCTTGAGCACACGCTGCAGCAGCTCATCGTGCATGTTGCGAGAGCTGCGGATGCACGCCTCGACCAGCAGAAGCCCCCGCACGACCATCAGGATACAGCATAGCACGATGAAGCCCAGATACCACATACCGAAGGCCAGGTTCGAGAAGCTCGGGTCGACGCCGTCGCGAGCCATGTTCTTTGCCCAGTGGCCCTGCCACCAGTCGACGAGGGTTCGTACGCCCTGGCTCACGGCATAGATGAAGAGCAGCAGCGCGAGCACGACGTACCCATTGAAGCCGGCTTCATCGAAGTAGGTCTTGTAGATGAGACCGGTGACTTTGCCTTTGACGCGATCTTCTGCTTGGATCAGCTTCGTTGGGTCATCACCACCGGACGCCACTGCTGGCTCCTTGGCCACACGATCGGAGGCTCGGCTTTTCTCCTCTTGAACGATAGAGACGGCTGCTACTTGATGCTTTGTCGAGATGACGTGCTCATCAATGACGTCGTGCTCGACTTCGCCTTGCTGCTTGGTCGTCACCACGAGATCAGGAAACTGGGCCATGATCTCTTGGTACGAGCTGCTGGCTGTGATACGGCCGTCTTTCACGACGAGGATTTGGTCTGCGTGGACCAACAGATCGTAGTGGCTGTTGAGCACAAGCAATCTCGTCTTCGACTTGGCCAGACCAACGATACACTGGTCGAAGATAGCGTGGGCCACGTGCGGATCCACGGCACTCAAAGGATCATCGAGGATCAGAATGTCGTACTGGGATCGGTACACGGCACGAGCGATGGCCACACGAGCCTTTTGGCCACCACTGAGGTTGATCCCTCGCTCGCCAATCTCTGTTTGGTCTGCGTTTGGCAGCGCGTACAGGTCCTGCGTCAGCTGCGTGGCTTCAAGCACCGCATCATATCTAGATGCGTCGAGAGGAGACTCAAAGAGGATGTTGTCTTTGACGCTCGCGTTCCGGATCCACGACTCTTGGGCTATGTACGACACTGCGCCGTTCACGTGGGCCGAGCCGCCTTCACGAGCCATTTCACCCAGTAGCGCGTTCAAGAAGCTCGACTTGCCCGCGCCGACAGTCCCAACGATCATCACAAGCGTGCCAGGTTTGATATCCACGTCCACGTCGTTCAGGCGGAAGATTGCAGTTCCATTGGGAGCGACGCTGACGTGAGGGGTGGCTTTGTTGGCATCGCTAGCGTCCCCGAAAGACCAACTGAAGCTCGCGTGACGGACTGAGATGCTGCCAGCGGGTCCATTGAGAGCATTCTTCTCCTCGTCCTCACGCTCATGCAACTCATCACTCGCTAGGAATTCATCCAGACGCTTGATAGCGATCCGCGCCTGCGAGACGGCGGCGATCGACCGAGGGAAGAAGCCGACGGCTGCGCGCACGACGTTGACGATCGCGATGAGCGTGAACGCGTCGGTCACGGACACGTCTCCGTGCATGAGCACGTACACGCCGAACGTGAGCCCCGAAAGCAGCGTCGGCGTGAGAAACAACAGCGCGATGTTGACGATCTGGAGCGTGTGGAAGCGTCGGTAGAGCGCCATCTCGACGTCCCGAATCTTGCTCACACGGCGCGTGATGGAGTCTTCCCAGGCGTAGAACTTGACCACGCGGATGCCCTGCAGCGCCTCCGACATGACCTTGACCCGCTCGTCGACGGCTCGCAGCAGTTCGCCTTGCAGCGCGCCGATAAGCCTGGCCTGGCGGAACGACAGCCACAGAATGACCACCAACAGTACGCTTCCACAGAGAGCTGCCCAGATATCGAAGAGAAATGCGATGAGCACGATCGTCACGAGGAAGCCGAACGGCGAGATGGCGACCCAGAAGCCTTCGTTCACGGCGTTGAAAAGCCGCTCGGCGTCCACGCTCATGAGCGTCACGATCTCGCCCGTCGTGTACTTCTGGCGGGCCGAAGACGACAGGCGAAGCGACTTTTGGTACACAGCGTCCATGACAGCCGACCGCAAGTTGGAGCCGAAGCGCGTGCACACGAAGAAGCCGTGGTTCAGACACAGCACGGCCACGAGTGACGTCAGCGTCATCATCGCCACCAGCACGTAGCCATTGCTGATGTGGAAGACGTTCTCACGACCGTTGAGGTAGTCGAGAATGGCCTGCGCGACGTACGACTGCAGGGCCAGTACCAGCGTGTACACGATGAAGTTGGTGGCTGCGACCGTGACTTCGTACCAAAACGCGTGGAGAAATGCCGATAGAAGCGGAGGCGTGGACGATTTGGATCCGTCGGCACGAGCAGCGGTGTACTCGCGCATGAAGCGGGACGACACGGCGTCACAGGCGTCACTGGCACACACCGGCCAGAGGTCTGCGGTCTCCAGAGGCTTGGCAGCCCCGAGGGAAATGAGCGGTTGAACGTACTGCGCCACTAGAGTGGACAGCAGCGACGCGTGCGTGAGAGGGTTCTCACGCTGCGACAGTGGCGGCTGCTGCTCGTAGCGAGCCAGCAGACGCTGCGCCGCCGTCGGCCGTGGAGGAGGAGGCGGAAGAGACGGAGGGAGGAGCTCTAGGCTGGAGAGTTCATGCAGCGGAGTGGACGGGGCTGGCTCGTAGTGGCGCTGGTGGTCGTCGGGCGGAGGCTTGGAGCTCATGGTGGCGACTGGAAGGCGGATTGACAAGTGAGACGAGAAGGCGTCTGATCTTGTCTTCCAAGCAGCTTGCAAGAGAGTGTGTGTGGACGTCCATCGCTCTGGTAGGAAGCAAGAATAATCGACTGGCAGAGCCAGGCAGCATAATACATGATGACTCGCACTCCGTTAAACATAAGCTCTCATTACGATCAGCATTTTTTGTCTGACATTGGGTTTGGAAGGCTATTAAATATCCACACAAATTTGTTTAGAGTGATCTCAACTGGACCATATTGTTTTAAGAAGGTATGTTGAACGAGCAATCACTAAAACATTTGCCTTTGAAACATTAGCCTACTTTTTGGTTCTTCACATATCACATCTCAAGATGAAATTTCACTTTTTCTTTAAACGAAAAGTAGCTTCAACATGAAGAATCGTTTGCGCATTCCCTGGGCGGCTTCAACATGACGAGATCGTTTGCGCATTCTTCAGAATCCCTGGCGATCTACAAGCCATGTTGAAGTGGTCGTTCCGTGGGTGTGCCGACGATGAAAGGCAACGAGTTGAAGTCGCGTTTGCGCATTCTTCCTGCAGCATCAACGCCCTTGGGAGCCTCCCAGGCGGGAGGGTACGCCTCAATGCATCCCACGACTGCACGAAAGACCGTACGGTTATCTTGTATCTCACAAGGGTGGATATCGCGAGCTCGCATTGTCTCCCATGTGTGTTTGCGCATGTGTTGTTTGTGTGTTGGCAGCTCCATAGAGTGGCCCTTGGTCACGCAACCGATCCTTACGAAGCTTTGGGTGAATGCCATCAACGTCACCAAGAACCTAGCGAAAAAAGCACCACAATCAAGACCGGAATCAGCCAAGCTATGTGCTCAATCTTCAAGTTTGATAGTGTTTGCAAGGGAAACTCGTGGTATCTTCCTGGTGGTGCCGCCGCCCAGTGAACTCGATGAAGTGGGCTGCAGCACCGGTGATTTTTGTGGATGCCCCTGTGTCTCACATGACAGCCACGAGCTCCTCGGTCTGCTCCATCGTCATCTTCTCCACCGTCTTCTCCTTAGTTTCGCTCGCCTGCGTAGTCCACGTCTCGCCGGCCACGCGCGTGAATTGCTTAAGCATCACGAGCGAGTTCTTGGGCTGGTTGAGTGGCACCATGTGGCCAGCGTCAAACACCTGCAAGAATGAAAATGGCCCGACGTTGCGGAGCTTGCCGGCCTTCTTGCCGTCCACGACCCAGTCGTTGTCCGCCGCGGCCTGGAACTCGGCCTTCTTGCTCCACTCGAGCTCCAGCGTCCACGCCTTGCAGCCAAACCAGTTCACGATAAAGTCCGCATCGCCAGCGTACACGAGTCCTTCGATACCACTCTCGATCATCGGCGTGACGAGCTGCTGGAAGTTCTTCATCCAGTCGGTCGAGAATCTCGCGTGGACGTCCATGTTACACGACTCCCACTTGGCGCTGTGCTTGCTCACGTGGAGCTTCTCGAGCGTCGACGGCAGCCGCAGGAACTTCTCGACATTGGAAAAGTCGTAGCACAGTGGCGGGTACTTGCACTCTTCCCGCACGTCGTACACGTTCAGCCCCGAGGCCGAGTACGGACCCACGAGCGCCGTGTTGCAAAAGCCCTGCGCTGCGACACACGCGCCTTCGTTGGTCTGGCACTTCTTGATCATACTGATACACGGCTTCACAGCCGCCTTCATGGCCAAGAACACAATGTACTCGACCGCCTTGACGCCGTACGTGTTGTTGTAGGCCATCTGAGGGTACCACTTGTACTGTTCCTCTGGGTCCGTGAGTCCGTTGCCGATGCCAAAGCCCTTGAGGTTAATCGCGAGTCCTTCCTTGTTCTTGTTGGCATCAAACACTCGATGCGCAACCGCAGGCACGTAGTGGCCGGCGTAGCTCTCGCCAAACACGTAGAAAGGCTGCTGCTGGTACTTTGGGTAGGTCTTGAAAAACGACTGCAAAAAGTGGTACATATCGTCTCCGACCTCCTTCTCGGTCGAGTCGTATTCGCTCTCGTCTCCGTACGAGTAGCCCACGCCCACGGGCTGGTCGATCCACATGATATTCGCGCGCTCGTTCCACGAGTATGGATTCTTCTCGAGCGTGAGGTCGTCCTTGACTGTACACGGGCCGTTCTCCTGCAGAAGCGCGAGGATCGACGAGCAGCCAGGGCCGCCCGTGAGCCAGATGATCACCGGGTCGTTCGCTGGGTCTCCACGCGACTCAAAGAACCAGTAGAAGTAGTTCTTGGACTTGGAGCCGTCGATGTGGAAGTAGCCGCTGTACTGCGCCGTAGAGTCGCAGAAGCCGGCCTCCACGGGCTCGCTCGTGAGCGAGTAGCTAGTGGTAGCGTTGAGGGGCGAAGTGGGGGCGGAGGCGGCCGCGCAGGCGCCGCACAGCGCCGTAAACAGCGTCGCCAAGAGCTTCATCTTGGGTGGGGACTTGTGGCTTTTTGTCGACTGTGACGAAGAGAGAGGATGGAAGAACGACGCAGTTGAAGTGAGGAGATCCAAAGGTGCGAAGGGGGAAGACGGTCCGAATAGAGACGCTAATCCAGGACTCGAACTAGTTTATGCACGCTAAATTAGGTTGAGTAAGTAGTGTGGACTACATGGATTCCATTGGAAGTGCCCACATTAGTGTATGGGACCCTGTGTGGAACGATGCAGAACTTCAACTGAGACCTTGAAAAGGCGCCACAGACGAATCCTGAGCAGCTACGCCCGCAGCACTGCGAGCAAAAAGGGCCGTGGACGAGGAAGAAGGCGGGATGGATGACGAGGTGGCATTTGATGGTGGTGACGCTGAGGTGGACGGCTCGCAGTTTGAAATCGACGCGATCCAGGAGGAAGCAGACGCTGAGGTGGATGCGGTCGAGAACACAGTCGATGATCCACAAGCGGCGGACGAGACGCTGAGGGCTACAGTTCACGATGTGATGCCGTTGTTACAAGGGAGTAACCTGCGTCCGCTGCTGAACATGAACGGCGAGATGTCGGACTGGGTCGCGTGTGTGAGTAGTGATGGTGAGACGTACTATTGCAACCTCGTGTCGAACGAGTCGACGTGGGATCCACCATTCGACCTGCTTCCTATTGCACTGTCGGAACGCCACAACAGCTCACGCTCGGAAACGATCCACTCCTTCTCCGTCAGTCTTGGTGAAGTGTCTCTCGTAGCGAGCAGCTCACAGTCGGAAGACACTAGCAGCTCCAACAGTGCGGGCGTGCACCAGTTTGTCAAGCGCGTGTTGGACGGATCTCTTCGGCGTCTGGATCCGCACACCCAAATGCAACTGGAGGAAGCGCGTCGCCGCCACAAAGAACTAGAGGAGCTGCGAGACGAAGAGGTCTCGCTCGGCGGCGAGCACTGGGTCGAGATGTATGATCCGACCCACGACGGTTTCTACTACTACGGCATCCACTCGGGCGAGATGCGCTGGGACAAACCCGACTCGTACGTGATGCAAGTGGGCAGTGACGACGTGCTACGCATGGTCGTGCGAGTGCAGTGCGCGTTCCGCATGAAGCTCGCACGGCGGAAAGTGTTCCAGCTCAAGCTGCAGCGAGGCCTCATCCAGCCGGGAGCCGGAGTCGCTGGTAGTATCAACAGTGCGAACCCCTGGGTCGAAGTGTACGATCCGTTCCACAAAGTGCTGTATTACTACTGCGCGACGACCAATGAGACGCGCTGGGATCCGCCCGAGCACTTTATCTCGGCGTCGGAAGACCAGGAGATGGCGGCAGCGATCGCGATCCAGTCCATGTCACGGAGCCACTTGGCTCGGCGTGACGTGAAGAAGCGCAAGGCGACGATCCGCAAGAAGCAGCACGACTTGGCAATGGAAGAAGCGAAGAAGCTGCGAGAACTGAGGCGCAAGGAGTACGCCGCCAAGACGGATGATGAGCGCGAGAGTATCAGTCGCCGCGAGATGGTGGAGGAAGAGATGGAGCAAATCCGAGACGGGGATATGTTTTGGGGGCTCGACAAACACGACCAGGAAGTGGTCCGCCAGCAAATGGAGGAGAAGATGCTGGCGGATGCAGAGGCGTTTTGGCAGCGAGTGAACCTCACGTTACGACGTCGAGTAGAGATGGAGATGCAGCGGTCTCAGAAGGAAGATGTACAGCGCGTGGAAATGGAAGGTATCTCCGAGGCGAATGAGACGGACCGTATGCGGGCAGCAGAGGCCGATCAGTGCCAGCTAGGCGACGGTTTCTGGGGCATCCAGGCAGAAGAGCGACGAGAGAAGCAGACGCGACTAGACATGGATGCTGAGCAGAAACGCAGTCGTGTGGTCGGCGCGAAAGTCCACGTCGAGGAGCTACACCGTGAGTGGGCTGAAGAGAGAGACGCCAACGCCAAGCAAAGCAAAATCAACGCCGTGCTGGACGAAAAGAAGCACCAGAAGCAGTACTTCAAATGGTTTTACAACCAGTGCCAGACCGCCGACGATGTGCTCGAGTATCTGTGGCCCACCAAGCAACGATATGAGCCGCCGCCGCCGAAAGACAACCAAGAAGAGAGCGCTTTCAATCCACTGGGACAGTCGACGCTGAAGCCACAGCCGCGTTTGTCCACCACGAAAGACCCGCCTTTTGTACTGGACGACATCGTGCTTCGCGAACGATTGGAGACCGAGTATCGATACAGTGGCAAGTCGATTTACACAATCCACGACCCGAAAGACGCTCGTGTATTGGGGCGACGAGGCCGCTACGTCGTGAGCACTGTGGCGACAGACTCGGTCTACGTAGACGCGGCCAAGAAGGCGGAGCGCAAGCCGAGACCGACGTCGCCCACACGGCCGATGCCCCAGTCGTCCAAGCAAATCCCCAACGACACGGAAGCTGACGAAGACGAGCGGATCCGGTATGGCATGTTTCCAGAGCTCCATTACAACCACCTTCTCAACAGAGACGCGCCAGTGGCTCCAGACCCGCACTTGCCAGCGAGATACAACGGCGTGCCGTACAAGTCGAGCGAGATGAGTCCAACGCGGGAGATTCTACTAGGAAACCACACGAAACTCACGAAGCTTCCGTCTCTCAGCCACTCGTCGCCGAAGAAAAACCAGCCCTCAAAGTCCCCGTTTGGCTCACCCCATAATATAAAGGGCAGCAGCAAGACGGAGATGAAGAAGAAACACTCGTCCTTCTTCCTAGCGATGCAAGAGACCAACAACAACGCAGTCGATCCGCTGTCTAGCTCTCTGGGCTTCGCGTCGCCGTTCTTCCGGGAGGCCCAAGCTGCCAATCGCACTCGTCAGAGCCATTTCAAGCCGATATCCAAGGAAGAACGAGAGGCTCACGAGAAGGCACGGCGTATACGGCACGAATTTGAGCTGCGATTCAACCAGGAAGAGCTGCAAGTCGTACACGATGTGTTTGTGCTGATCGACGTGGACGAGTCCGGGACCATCAACAAGAAGGAATTAGTGTGGGCTCTTAAGCGCGATGGCGAGATCCACTCGGTTGCCAACGAGTCAGCGCTGCTACGCTTGCTGCTTAAGCAGCCCGCACATCTCGAGGAGCTCTTTCATCACTTGAAGATGAGCGACGGACAGCGAGACGAGATCTCGTGGGATATTTTCCGCATCTTCTGTGAGGAGATGTACATCAGTCTCATGCAGCAGGGTATTCTGAATATGGCTGCGCCGCCACCCACACCAGCTCTCCCTGAGGGCTCTTCGAAGAAGAACCACACACCGGGAAAGGCTACGAAGACAGCGCACGTCCGCCACACAAGGAAGGGCTCCGTGTTCGCTGAGGCAAAGGAGGAGCAGCTCATCCGCCGCGTCTTCGCGCTCTGTGACCAAGACCGCAATGGCGTCCTCGATATTGATGAGCTGCAGCAGGCGCTGTACACGAGTCCCGACACTGAGCTACAGAACTTGGTACACAAGTCCAAGGCTCTGCAGCCGTTGCTGCATCAGTCAACGTTCATCGATGCCTTCCGCAAGTTCGAGCCGCTGGATCCACGAGGCATCTGCGAGGAAGAGTTCGTCGTGTTCTGCCTAGAGATCGCCGACATCGCGATGCTCAACGGCATGATATAAAGCCACAGTATAATCAGGACGTATTACAAATACAGATATGACGGTGTAGTCGAGGAGGTACCCAACGCCAGTTTAAGCGAAGCTGCCATTCACGAGCATTAGTCAGGATCGTGGCGATCAATCCGTCAGGCTCATCAGGAAACTCACGTGTGTGGGCTTCTGTCGGTGGCATGACTGGCCGCTCTTGCGGTGGCTTTCCACTCACTTCGTAGAATCGTCGGATCACTTGCTGGTCTCGTGCTTGCTGTCGCTCCTGCAGTCGTTTCTCAACGCGCTGGAGCTTTACTGTCGCCTCCAGTAGCTGCTCGTCTCGGCTCTCCATTGACGCCACGATGGCCGTCGATGCGTTCAATAGATTGGATGCTAGCAGCTCAAGAGCTTCGCGTGCGTGTCCCTTGGCTGCTTCAATGTGAGCCGACGTGGCGACTGCTTTCCTGGGCGCTTGGCTCAGAAACGCGTCCTTGTAGAGAGCCGAGAGGTTGGCCATGTACGCGACGCTTTGCTCAAAGCTCTGCCAGACTTCGGCGTCTGTCTGATGGTCGTCCTGTTCATTTGGCTCGCTTGTGGCGGTGGTTGATGGATCTTTCTCTGTAGAGATGCATGGGCTGCCGTCGTACTCGTCGTCTTCCTGTGGGTGCTCCATTTTCCAAAGTCAGCTGGCGTCCTTTCAAGATCGTAGAATACACGCTATGATTGGTCCATCACAAAATATTTTGCCCAATAGTAATGTTGCATTTGATGTAATTTCAGCTAATCAAAAGGCTTCATTACAGGTTGAAGTACGATCCTGAGAAAGGCGAATAGCTCGAGTGTGCGACGCAGCTTCCAAGGAGTCCTGGGCATGCAAGGCCCCAACAAGAACAACAGAAACGCAGAAGCATGACGGCCGCGCGACAGATCCGTGCGTTCATGAAGGCGGTGGACCGAGCGACGACGAGGACCGAGAGCCGTTCGTTGTGTGCGGTGGCGTATCTGTGGACGCCTTCAACCAGTACGTTGGCGACGGCGACGGCCTTCCAATCGGTGTCCGCTTCCTCGAGCTGAGTGCTGACGGTCAGATCTTGTTGGTTGCCGTGGCGTCGAGGGCTCATGAGACCACCACGAGGCGATTTGATCTCGTGTTTTGGAACGCCTCGGGGAATTGCGACGCGATAAAGATGCTCGGGTCCACGACAGTCCAGCGAGACGGCAAGCCGAAGAAAGAAGCGGACGCAACGTACGGACCGATGTCAGACACGCCGCATAGAATGGCTCTCCCACGCAACTGCTCCCCTCGTGAACGGATCACACTCGCCGTCGAAGTCGGAGGAGCGCAGACGTGGTCGAGTATGGAAAACGCAGCACGATGGTGGCAAGGCTACGACGGGATGCAGTACGTGCTGCTGCTCAAGGTCAGTCCGAGGGCGCGGTCACTCGGATATCGCCTGTAGGACGTCGGTCTCCGTCCTATAGGTCCGAACGGCGAGCTGCCTGGTCGATGGTGACGCCCCACAGCGTCGTGTTCGACACGCACCGCATCCTGTCGATTCCCCACGGACTACCTCTCTCCGCTGGCATGAACGCGGAGATCTCCATCGACATTCGTTCCTTCCACAGCTCAATCGGACGCGCACTGCATGGTGGCTAACAACCGTCCAGTTGATCTTGTCGCATGAGTGGTCTCGACCACGCCTCAGCCTCTGATACCAGCTAGAAGTTGTTTGATTTTGTTGTTGTTGCTTATCGAAGGAGACTGCTAATATGAACGTCGAGCCTATCTCCTTTTCCAATGGAACGTCTTCATGACCTCATACCACTTCGACTCATGGCTTCGACGTGGCTTCGCACGTGTCTTCTGGGCTCGCAGGACGCTGGGCTGCGAGTGTGTAGCCGCCCAGGTTGCCCATCGTGAATACGCGCGCCACGGCGCTGTAAAAGTGGCTGAGGCCCTTCGCAGCAGCTTCTCCATCGACCTCAATGTGCTTGCCAAGCTGCGCGTCAAAGGTTTCCGTGCGCGTCACCACGTACGGCGTCCACTTGGCCGTCACGTCGCTAAACTCCACGCGCTCAAAGCCCAGCTCGTGCAGCAGCTTGAGCATCTCCGTCTGCGTGATGAGGTCTTCACAGTAAATATCCTCCTTGAGCAGACGTCGCTCTTCCTGCGAGAAGCTCGAGCCCTTCTGGAAGAAATCCTCCACGTAGAGCACACCGCCGGGCTTGAGGCTCTGGAGACACCGCGTGAACAGCTCACGCTGCTTGCCAACGTGCAGGAAGCACAGCAGCCCGACCACCACGTCGTAGGACTTCTCCTCCACTGGACTCAGTAGGAAATCACCCGTGAGATGGGTCACGCGGTCGTCCAGCCCACAGCGTCTCGTGAGCTCCTTCGCGACCTCGCTCAGATCTGGCTGCAGCTCCAGGGCGTCCACGCGGCAGCCCGTGCGGTGGGCCAGCAGCCTCGCCGAGCCGCCGTAGCCCGTGCCGATGTCCAGCACGCGTGCCTGGCTGCCTCCTCTGGCGTGGATCAGCGTCTGGATCTTGTGCAGCGGCTCGTCGCCGAAGAAATGGAGGCAGTCCATCGTGCCCAGCAGCTCCGGATCCAGCGGCTTGGAGGCCGTAGTCAAGGCGGCGTCCGCATCCGCCTGTGGCTCGGTCCGCGCCATCGCGAGCCGCCGCTCGATACGGTCGAGATGGCCGTACAGCTTCATGGTCTTGATCTCCACGTGCTTGTCCGTCGTCATACTGGAGCGAGAGTCTGATATCAAGAAGGAGAATGTGGGAATGGAATGGTGGAAAGAAGCTTCTCTGTTTCTCTCTCTCTCACACACACACACAGAGGACGAATGGAAATGGAAGAAGAGCCACCGCGTCATCCTTCTTCTTATCGCCCGTGTGGGTAACGAAGCCGCGTGATGACCCACTGGAGTGCAACATGCGAAGAGCTACGGGATTCCTGGCGTGTTGAAGTCGCCGTTTGCGTGCGTGACCAGTCCGAACACCCATTTTCATCCAATCACACGCCTTTTATGTAATATTTAGCCAATCGTATGTGTGTATTTGAGAATGTTGGATGTGGAAGGCGCAGCTGGTTGGTTCTGTTGGGAGCGGGAGGTTCATTTTGTTGGTGTTGGCGCCAACATTTTCACGCGATACCTTAGTCGTAGGTACAGCACTGTAGGGAAGAAGGAAGGACGATGTCCACGCTGTCGGAGGAGGAGATGGAGACGCGGCTGCGCGCGTTTTACGCGACGCACAACCCCGGCAACGAGCAGAACATGTGAGTCTATCGATCCTTGCGTTCGTAAGCCTCAGGATCCGCCGCTTCTCACGTCGTTTGGCGTCTGATACAAGCGGAGAGATCGCGAGGAAATACCGAGGCAAGGAGGCGGCGCTGTGTGCGAGGCTCGCGAAGAAGTACGGCGTCGCCCCCGATCTAGGCCTGGAGAAGCCTCCGCCGTCCTCTGCTCCTGCTCCTGTAGGTGGGAGGTTGGCGAAGTCATCGGTGGTGGACGTGTATGATGCGGAGTACGAGGTCCGTCGTGCCGAGAAGCCGACAGGCGACGGCGCATTGGACTTCCGGTCGTCGGCATTTGATGCCCTGCGGGCGCTGAGAGCACGGCATCTAGCGCCGCCCGTGGAAGGCCTCACGCCGTTGGATAACATCTTCAAGTGTCGCCATTTGGTACGTGCCCACTGCCTGGCTGACTGGGTCAGTGTGGCCATGGGACGATGGGCTCACTGACACTGTGGGTACTGTATGGTTGCGTCAGTTGCCTGTGTCCGATCCCAATTATCAGAAGCTGGTCATCGTGACCGCCAAGAAGTCGACGCCAGCAAAGGACCCGCATAGCGCGAATGCATCCACTGGTGCAGCTGCCATCGTCCCGCCAGCGCAGCGTGTGCCTGCACTGTTCGAGGTGCTAGCCGACACGTATCTCGACGGGCCTTTCACAGTGTTGCGGCGTTGTTTCCTTGAACGCAAGCGCGTGCGTGTGGTGATCCGCCGTGTGAACAGCGTCCGCGGCACGTGCAGCGGCTTCCTCAAGGCGTTCGACAAGCACATGAACATGGTGTTGATCGATGTGGAAGAAGTGCTCGTGCCGTACAATGCCTACGAGAAACGGGACCGTGAGCATGCGCGGCGCAAGCGAGAAGGACTTACTTCTGCAGGTGAGAACGCGGTCTTCTCTGTCGCGGACAGCAAGCGAAACCCACGCGTCGCCACAACACGCTACGTCAAGCAAATGTTTGTACGCGGCGACAACGTCGTCATGGCCATGGAGGCGCCTTCCCAACTGCCGCCGTCGCAAATGAAGTCAAAGACGACGCGAGCGGAACGCAACTACCACCCACGAAGGTGAAGGAAGAGGAAGATGGAGGGAATAATATATGGGAGTGATCAAGACGAAGACGGAAGCCGACCCCGATGAAACGAAACCCACACGACGTCTAGATGTGGATCTCCCTTCCAGAAAGGCTCTTACTTGGTCATGGAGCAGTCAGTTGCCTCGACGTATCGATAGGTCCGCGTCGCTTCGTGGTGCCGTCTCTTCAGTCGATTGACGCGTCACGCCTTCTCGCTTGCTGGCTGGTTATGCCGACCTACACGCACACGCACACAGCAATTCGAACATTATGTATTTCGTACAGGGATAGAGAGAGGAGAGGCTGAAGGTGGCTGGCCGTTGGGCGTGACGTTTCACCGTCAATGTAGTGCATGGGGGCACCGACAGCCAACGCCAAAGCCACCCGAGCCAGCCAGCCACCGCCATGCATGCGAGAGAGAGAGAGAGTGATAGAGAGCAAGGGGTGACCTACTCATCGGCTTCCTCGAACTTCTTCTTCTGGCTCTTCTCGTAGGCTGTGACGCCGAGCACGATGCCGAGCATGACGACGAACGCGACGTAGAGCCCGAAGAACATCCACAGCGCCGTGGACGTGTCGTCGGTCTGCAGCACGGCGCGCGTGCACAGCGCGAAGAGGATGCCCGTGAGCGTGTACACGAAGATCAGCGCCAGTGGCAGCAGCACGAGGTCCTTGGCCGTGTAGCCGCCGCAGATCGTCTTGCGCTTGCTGCTCTCGGACGCCTTCTTGTGCGGCTTGACTTCCACGTTCACGCCGTCGGCGGCGACGGCGTCCTGAGGCGGCGCGACGGCCGTAGCTGCGGATGGAGAGCTCGACATTTTCGTTGGAGGTGTTGGTGTTGAAGGCGTTGCTGTTGGAAGTGTTGGCGTCGTGAGCAAAGTGGTGGCGTTGTTGGGAGCGGCTTTGATGGGGAGGTCGCCGGCTTTTATTGGCGTTGGTTTCGTCCGGCATAAAATAGACACGACTGGGTGGCGACTTTCCCTCTGAGAAGGGGCAGCAACACGAAAAACCCAACCACCCAATCGCCCGGAATGGACTGGTTTTGTCGCTAAACACGTTTGTAGCTGTGCGTTCAGAGTAAGTTACTGGTATATTTTGCACATTTTGACCGGATTGTGTAACTTTCACAAAATATATTCCTAGATGCTATTTTTGACTCTGACTCGATTCAAACAATCCATTCCATAAACAACACGCGTGGTATCCATAAACAAATGTGCATAATGCAACGTTTTACATGTATCCATCCTGTGAGGTCCGCACAGGTCTTCCTTCCTACAGCTCCTCTCTCTCTCTCTCTCAACTACGCGTCTGCCCAGCCCTCGGCATTGTGGAGCCGCACGTCGGCGTCCATGTTGGGCGAGTTCTGGATCGCGTACAGCAGCTTGGCTCGCAGTACCTCCTTCGACGTGTAGCTGGGCAGCCGCAGGGCAAAGAAACACGTCTGCGCGTGGGGCAAGTACTTGTCCGGATCGGCGTGGGCTCCCGAGTCGTGGGCCGTCTGGATCTTGAAGTTCATCGGGAAGTCCTTGGCCGAGTTGGGCATGCGGCTGCGGGCCCACACGAAGCGGAGGAACGACGTGCGGTCGTCACTCGACATCTCCTTGAGCACCTCCCAGAATGCCTCGACGTGAGGCATCGTGTCGTCGATGCTGTCGCCGTACTCGGTGCACTGGCGAAGCAGATCCACGTCCACTTCCCGACGGCCGCAAATCAACACTTCCAGCTCGCGAGGCGTGAAGAGCGACGCCAGTTCCATGGGGAGCACGGCGCTCAGGCCGTCGCGAAGAGCAGCGAGTTGCTGCTGGCTCTCGGTCAGACGCTTCTTCTCGACCTGCTCGACGTACTGGTTCTTGTTCTCGAGCGTGACTGGGATCTTGTCGCCGTTTGGACACAAACTCACTTCCGAGCCATCGCTGAGCGTGGTCGAGAACGTCAAGTACTCCAGAGTCTCTTGAGCGTTGCTCGGATCGACTGCTTCCACGCGAGTCAGGCTGTTCGCACCGACAACGTCGATGCTTTCCAAGTGCGCGCGACTGACGTCCAGGCCGGCAAGGGGTCTCCACACGAGCGACGGAAGGTCGAGTCCGACTTGCAGGCCGTGTCGCACAGCCGTACCGATAACCTTGCCCAGGAAACGGTGGAGATCCAATGCGATCGGGCCGTTCGACACCAGCGACGTTCCACACGACGGGTTGAGCAGGAACTTGTCTTGGTTACTACCTGTCCCACTGCGTCGGTTCGGACATGGGATCAACAACGGAAGCAACCCCTGTTCGCCCTTGGAGAGCTCCACGTTGTCCATCTGAAGCTCGTCCACGATCTGCTCGAAGACTGCTCGGTACGGACCACCGTAGTCGTTCACACCTTCACCCAGGAATTTGACCTTGAACGCACGACGCTGACCGCCGTGGCCCTTGCCACAGTACGCACGACGGAAGGAGCTATCGTTCCACGTCCGCATCTCTCGGTATAGCTGGCCGAAGACAGATCGACGCAGGCGGTCGCTTGGCTGTGCCAGCAAGCTGAGCTTGGAGGCCTGGGCCTGGATGCGGTTGATACGAATCGTACGAATCTCTCGCGGGTCTTCGTACTCGTCTGATGGCAGCGGCGTGCTCGTCGTTGTCGCACGAAGAACGGCATCCCAGAACGACCGCTTGGTCGACGTGAAGATCAAGCGACGCAGCGAGCGCAGCTTCACGCTGGTCGATGGGTAGTCCGAGGAGCCTGTCACAGCCACGACTCCCGACTTGGTCTTGGTCGCGACGTCGATGACGTCCTTCGATGACGCCTCGGATGGCTGGAGTGCGACGAGTGGCAGCGCACGAGCAACCTTACCGTTGAACACCCGCAGCAGCGCACATCGCGCACGGAGTTCTGGGCCAGTGAGACTCTTCAGAGCTGGTGACGAGAAGTAGTCATCAGGAACAAATGTCTGCGGCGTTCTTGTCCGACCGTAGGTCGCCACTGGCTTCCGCGTGTCCGTTTGGGCTTCCTCAGGCGTCAGCACGTCCTCTATGCACAGGTTTGTCACGTCCACGCCACTGGCAGCGCAGAACGTGTTCAATCGCTCGACCAACTGCGTGTCGCTCGCTGGAGTGTGTGATTTTGTCGCAAGCTCCACAAAAGCCTCGAAGCTCGAGTGAGCCTGCGTCTCCAGATCCGATCGAGGCACGAACGCCACTTCACCAGCAAGCGATTCGTCCACATCAGTCGCACTGTTCTCCATCAGGGTCATGTCCTTGCCGTTGCGTCGCAGGAGCAGTAACTCTGCGAGCTCACTCGCCGTGAAGTACCACGCCCACGATCGGCCTTCGTCAGCACCTTCGTTGCCTTGTGTCTCTGTACGGTACCACAAAAAGCCGCGGTACACGCCGAGGATCACTGCCTCTTCTGGCTGAGTGAGCTCGCGACCATAGGTCGATGAGATGCGGACGCGATCACCAGCGAGGAATGGAGCACTGAGACCAGCAGCCGTGCTCACACTGATGCACGACGACGGGTACGTATCGAAATCCACGATTGCGCCACGAGGCCGCGCCGGGTATCGTTGCCATCGGTTCTCGTTCCAGCGCTTCCACTCTGTCCAACTTTCACGGAGCAACTGCTCCGACACCTTGACGGAAGACGACTGGGATGCATGAGCAGACAGGTACCACGAATGCAGGCCTGAGCTGACATCCAGTGCATCCCGCAAAAGCTGCCTTGGCGATACACCAGGAACGGATACCCACTTGCCGTTGAGCGCAACGCGATCACCTGACTTGCGCATACCGATACATGGGTAGAGCGTGCGCGAGTTGCGCTCTCCCTTCATGTTTTCAAACGCGACGCCGAGATCTGCGACGATGTGCTCACCGAACTTCATACCATCCATGAAGAACGACAACTTGCCCTGCTCCATGTCCAAGCACACACCGATAGTATCACCCGCGTTGAAGTGATCGCCATAGATGCGCTCGGTGCTGTTGTGGTACGTAGCACGGAAGTTGACGAAGCCCCAGCCGGTCCATCGGTTCAATCGGTTCGCGAGCGCAGCCTGGGACCCTGGAGGGCCAGCCTTCTCGCACACACCGATGAATACGCTTCCGAATTCAGCCTGGTCCACACGCACTTCCCAATAGTGGATACCAGTCGCAAAGCCGACAGTACCCAACGCCAAGTTGCGCGATTCGCCGCTGTTGCACGTCACCGTCATCCCCTCATCCGAGATCGAGAGTGTCGAAAAGTGGTTGTAAGCGTCCATCGTGAACAACGACTTGGTCGACAGCTTCAGCTCGCCGCGAACTTCAACGAGCTTGCCGTTTCGTCGAGCCATACTCGTGTAGTCGCCAACCATGGTACCGTCAGCAGGATTGGCAGCAGGTCGCAAGTTGTACTTCGTGCCAGGTTGCCACTTCTCAGTACCGAATCGAAGCGTCCAGCCCATGTCTGGGTTTCCACGAACCAGCTGCAGCTCTTGAATCACCATGCTCGCGTCTTCGTACCTCCGACCGACAACTCGAACTGCCGATCCGAAGTCTGGCCATTCCAAAATACCTGTGATCTTCTTCTCACCAGTGGTGAAGTCGCTGCTGTTCTCGTCAAACAGATGCAGAAGCATACCGAGATGCACTTCACATCCAAAGGCGCCTTCATCCTCGGGCCGCACTTGTGGGGTCGGGTACGTCGAGGCGACCTTGCCGGCTTCGTCGACTTCAATATGGATGAGATCGTAGTTGCCATCAGCACCCCAACGGTACGTGTACAGTGAGTCGTTCGGCCATCGCACCGACATACCCTCGCCTTCGATGCCACTCCATGGAGACACACCTTCCACCACTCCTACGGATCCCTCGCCGCCATCTTGGTCACGCCACTTCCAGTTCGGACCACGAATTACTTTGCAGCCAACGGTCAGCTCAGGAATCTTCGGCTCGCCTTCTTTCACATCGACCTGCTTGAACTGCGTCAGCTGACCACTCCACGTTCGAGTAGTTGTATCAGACAAGAGACCCAGCTCGGGGCCGAAGCGCCAAGCCAACGGCTCATCACCTAAGAGTCCTTGCACGCCTGCCTCCAGCATCTCCTTCTCCGACTCGTTCAGAAGCGACGTGTCGAACTCGATCTTCTCTTCTGGGAAAACGAACTCAACCTCCTGCACTGGTGGGGGCGCCTTCTCTTCCGTCGGTTTGGTTTTGCTCACGTGCTTGACTGTGAGTCGTCCTCGTGTTGCTGCTGCGATCGCTGCAGCTGCCGCGACGACGTCGGTGTCTTCCGAGACCATGTTTGCAATTGCCGACAACGTGATATCTGGGTTGTCTTCTGAGTCACTGTCAACGTCCATGTTCGCACTGCTGTTGTTGTCAACCTGCTGCGGGATGGACGGAGATTCTGTCTCTTGCATTTGTTGGTCTCCTTGTTCGTCTGTGCCAGCTTCAGTGCTTGTTGTTGATTCGACCAACGCTGCGGCAGCTTCAGCCGTTGCTAATGCTGCCGCCGCCGCTTCGACTGCCGCAGCTGCGGCTTCCTCAGCAGCCTTCGCTGCTGCTTCTTCGGCAAGCAGACGACGCTTCTCCTTGTCCTCTTCATACTCCTTGGTGTCAATGTCGTACAAGTCTGCATCGAGCTTATGCGAGGCTTCCAAGCGCTTGGATACACTTCGCGTGAAAAGAGCCTCAGTCGAGCTGCCGAGAAGAGTTGACGCAAGTGAGCCAGCAGAGACAAGCTCGACGATGCTCTGCAGGTACCGAGAGCTGACGGGGAGCTGAGGATATTCCTTGAGCAAGCGCTCGTCAGCGAGATCAATCAAACGATCGAGCGACAACGCTTCAAATAGCTGTTGCACCAAGTCGCGGGCACCGGCTGAAGTCACCAACGCATCTGTATCGTGGGCTACAGACTTCAGCAGCGTATCTTGAAGGATACCTCCAATAATGCCGAACGCTTTTTCCTTGACGCAAAGGCCAGGAGACTTCAGTGCAGCGAGCCATGCCGTCAGCAGCTCGATACGCAGTGAGCTCCGAACACTCTCGTCCAGTCGATCTTCGAAGCGAGACAGCGACTCCATCAACAAGCGACTGAACCATTCAGCCAGGAACACATTTGGGTGTTTCAAGACCTCCTTGTCAGACCATGACTGTCCCGACTCCGATGAAAGCTGCAAGAAGCTTGCCGTCACTGAGGCATCGCTCGAGTCCCATGGCACTCGCGCGTACACCCGACCGGAAGCAGACTTGACTTCCGCGGTAACACGCGCCAATACGACATTCAGCAACTGATCGCGTTGAGAAAGCGACTTGAGTAGCGACCCGTCGATTGCTGATCGTGACACTGACAGCAGAAGGCCCAACGCCTGGCGTCCTGACGACGAGTAGTCCAGAAGCTCGTCAATGTCGGAAGAATCGACGGAATACACACTCGCCGACGCCCCGTTTCCACCGCTGCAGCTCGCGATCAGCTTGATGAAATCGAAGAACAATGACGCGCCACTGGGTCGCGAGGCATCGGATGACGAACGGGATGAAGAGAAACAATCCATCGAAAATGCGCCGACCAGATCGGTCGGCCACTTCGCCAGGATTGTCAAGAGTGCGCGACGCGCGTGGAGCACAGCAAGCGACCGACTCAGTAGCAGGAGCTCGGTGTGGACGCGATCGTCTGGGATCGCCTTCAGCTCAGCAAACATGTCAGCTCGACTAGCACTCGTAACCAGGCCGCCACGCGCATGATGGCTTCCAGTTGATCGGGCGATTGAAGGATGAATCTCCCGCCCAAAGTAGCGCGAATCGCTCGAGTAGTTCTCTTCCCCGACAGCTTCTTCCAGACAATCCTCTCGTTGGCCAATGACGGCGAAGCCCTTGGGCAGGTCGGCGATTGTCTCCCCTTCTTGACAGAGGACCTCCAAAATAGGCTTGAATCCTGGAGGTGGCGGGTGCTTGAACGGTGAGCCGCCGAGGTTGAACTGAAGTCGTTCTCGGCGGTTGAAACTGGCACAAGGATACAGTCCATGGGCGAACTGAACACCTCGGAAGGCGATGCCCATGTTCATCGACTTCATCTTGCCGTTCAGGCTGAACAAGATGGTGCCCGCGTTCACGTCGACTGCGCACCCGACGACATCACCTTGCTTCCACTTGGAACCCCACGGGGACGACTGGCCGTGCCACTTCTGCTGGCGCCAACCATCGTACGCCCACGAGTGCGCGCCATCGCCAACGCCGTCACCACGATCAGCAGCACCGCAGAAAGCCACATCAGCCCATCCGATTTGAATGCATCCGTTGGTGAGCAGCGTAGCTTCATAGTACCATCGGCCACTCGAAACAAGACAATCGGGTGCACCCACGCTTGGGAATCCAGCTCCGACGAGACCTTCAACCATGAGATCGTTTTCGCCAATCGACGCCTGGCCACTCACAGCACGCAGAGGGTTTGGCTTCGGGACATCAGCTACCACTGGTTCGTTCGTGACCGGAGCTTCAGTGCCTTCCAGCGCACGCTGCTTGGCTTCTTCTTCGCGTCGGTCTTCAGCCTCAAGGGCTTCGCCGTTGGACAGAATCCACGTGAGGGCAGCGTCAACGTTGTTCCGGTTGGCGGCGAGTGCCTTCTTGCACCAGTTGAGAGGGAAACCCATCTCGGCCAACTGCTCGAGCAGAGGGCTGATCAACGCCTCTGCCTCAGCACGCCCAGACTTCGCGCCTTCAGCAGCAGCAGTCTCCTTCGCGGTCTTGTACTGAGCGACGAGTCGTTCCATGTCGCTGCTGTGCTCGAAGCAGAAGTTGATGGCAGCTTCGACATTGTGAGAGCACCTCGCCAGTGCGACGTCACACCACTCTTTTGGAAAGCCCATCTCCATCATTTGCTGCACCATTGGATTCGGTGGCTGCTCCGTCTCCCCTGCAGCAGCATCGTCTGTCTTCTCGGCAGGCTTCTTCGGCGCGGGACACGCTGCAGTACGACGAAGGGCGAACCAACGCGACCACAGAAGCACCCAACTTTCCTCCAAAGGAGCAATCTCGACCAAGCCAGCCGTCGGTGTCTCCGAAATAGCGATCTCCAACAAATCGAACAGGTTGCCTGACCCTCCGCCGCGAATGAACACCTCTGCAGCACGCTTGTCACGAAGAAGCATCGACACCGCTCGCAGTCCATGCTGACACAACAGCATTCGCTGCAGCTGAGACTCTTTCTCGATCTCTTCAATCACGTCGCTTGCTCCGATGTCGCCGTCGAGGTCCACAGGCTTTGCCCGTGGCGAGCAAATGTCTGACTCGCCATCGTCTGAATCAGCACCCGCACCGCCGGCCATCTCGCTGTCCATTCCACTCGGTGAGGATGAGCCATCATTTGACATGTCATCGTCTTCATCGGGCTCGTCCATCGAAGTGTCGCCACCTTTGTTGAACGCATCCGACTCCTTGAGTTGCTCGTGGCTCTTTTTGATTTCTTCGATGAAGAACGGGAATTTTTCTACGAGCAGGCTTTGCAGTACGCCACTGGAGAACACAGAGGCATCGAGCTCAACATCAGGAACTGGCACAAGGTCGTCGACAGGGACTCGAATTGGACGTGTCTGTGAGAGAAAAAAATAGAGTTAGGTGAGAAAATTCAACGAGTTCGATATAGTCACCGCGATTACTCACCGAGGCAGCGCCTGACGATCGAGCCGATGAAGCTTCACCGGATCGACTTGGCTTGATGAGCACCTCAGCTGCCGATTTCTCGGGCTCGTAAGATACGACGATTCCTTTCGCGCCGCGGATCGAGACTTCCTGGGTCGCAGACAACGCCTTTGGCAGGATCTTCACAGTAGCACCCACACGCAGGCCTTCCACGTGACCATCAAGGACTGACAGTGCTGCCAGCGCGTTTAACTGTGTTCGAGAACCGGCCACCCAAGCTTCAATAGAAGGCAGCTCTCGACTCGTCATGTCCTCCATTTCGACATCGGAGTCGACAGCATCGCGAGGTGGTTTGCTTTCCCGATCCGCCTTGCCCACAGGAAGTGCCGACAACGCGTTCACGATAGCTGAGCTGAGATGTGTCGACCACTTGGGTGACTCATACAGTGATCGCAAGAGCAGCACTACCTCGCCGGCCAATCCACTCGTCTTGGTTTGTGATTCTGGCAGCGTTCGAACGCTGTCACTGGTCCCTCGTAGGCGCCGAAGCATGGCCTCCACTAAGCTCGGAGGACTTGTTGAGCTCACGATTCCCACGAAGAAATTCACCAACGCGGTGGCCTGGTCACGCGATTCGTCTTCATCGGCTTCGTCATCACTATCGACGTCGAACACATCCATCGCATCAGCACGCAGCTTGATCGTTTCAGGGTCGAGCTCTGGCAAGATACGTCGGAGAAGCTTGAGTGAACGGCGTTGGATAGCAACCGATCCCAACTCGAGCAGTGCCAACAGTAATCGCAGCCATCTTGAAGACGACAAATGCGAACGGCAGACTGGGGACCCACTTACAGAGTACAGAAGCGAGCAAATTTGGTAGCAGTACTCTTCCGCGTCGCTCGCATTGCTTCCAATCTTCTCGTCGAAGATGTTTGGGCTGTCTCCCGCCTCGGTCGGCTCTGCATGTTCTTCCTGGTTGTCTTGATTGCTTGCACTAGACTCGTTTCCGCTTCTGATATCTTCGAGAGAGTTCTTCAGCTCGGTGTACAGCATGTGGAAGACCGACTTCCCAAGCGTCTCAGGGCCTGACGGCTTACGTAGGAGCGGAATGGCACCAACAGCAAGCCCCGAAAAGGACGACATTGCCGTGTCTGCAGGCACGGCAAAAGCGTCATTGACCTCACCCGCCTGTGCAACTTGAGCAGCGAGCAAGTGGACGACCTTTAGAGTCGCTTGAATGACGTTTCTTCTTGATTCCACAAGCCGAGTCCGCGCCTCAGCTGAGATAGATCCATCCCCTCCCATGCTGCCATCCATCGAGACATCTTGGCTGCGACCGTCGTCCAGAACAGTCTGGAGAATGCGGAAGATACCGACGCGTGACAAAAATGCGTGGTCGTCTGGCTGAATAACGATTCCCCACACCTCCAAAAGCACAAGCTGCAGGTCTGCATCATGCGCCCAGGTTGCCTTCGACAACAGCGCGCTGAGGAAACCGTACAATGACTCGAAGGCGTCGCGAATATCACTCTCAAGATGCTTGCCGCAACCACCCAAACCACTCAGGTAGTGGCCAGTCTCGGTCTTGACAGGCGTCGGTGCCGACGTCTCACCGCCGTCGGTCGATGACGACTCCTTCAGAATCGCTGGCGGTGAAATGTGGCTTCCAGGCGACAACCATTGCAAACTGGTAGCGAGTGCAAATGATGACTGGACCATCTCTTGAGACTGTGATCGACCACCGCCCGACGATGACGAATCTCCGACCAAGTATCGGAAAGACAGCATCCCGATGATGCGAAGAAAGGCCCTCGTCGAGTGAGCCAACATTCTGGATTGGAGATTCGAGATCCGAATGGGTGCCTCCAAGAAGCGAGAGACTTGCATGAGCACCTCGCTGAAGATCCGTTCGGCGCACTCGTACACTGCGTGTCGAGCAGGAGGCACTTGTCCGGCATGAGAGTCTTGTGAAAGAATCGATACCGCCGTTGAAGCTGCCAGAGCCTTCGCACTCGGCTCGATCTTGAGAAGGAATTCGGCTTTTCGAATCACAAGAGCCGCTACGACAGCGTATGAGGAGCCCATCGAATTCTTCGCACGAATCGCCCATTCGATGACCCGTTGAGCAGCACGCCAGATGTGCATCAAATTCTCGTGAGGTCGTTCTTCGCTGTTGCCAAGATCTTCACCAGACGCGCGAAGAATCTTACTGATGAGGGTCAAGAACCCGCTGTGCCAGAGCATAGCTGCACAGACCGTTCGTTTCGCCACCTTCATAGGCTCACCACCAAGTCGAAGGAATGGAGATTCCCCAACGTGACGAGACACCCAGCGATCGACTGATGCCGCTTCGCCTCGCCCACCGATCAGATCCTGCAGGAACGAGTTCTCGAGTCCACTCTTGCTCTCGTCCCTCACTTCATCTTGCGTCACCGCCTTTGGAGTCACGAAGTCGAGCCATTCACGCGAGGCTGCTGTTACGTCAGGCGTTAGTGAATTGCCTTGCGTCAAACTTGATACTTGCTTCAATACGTCCTGAAGATGCTCTTTCACCATCGAGGCTGGCAATCCTCCAGAAAGCAATAGACTCTCGACCCATCCTTCATACTCATCGACCGAGCACTCAGAGGAGATCTTTGGGGAGCCTTCGACATCACCACCACCGGTCTCGTCCGACACGATATCTTCTTCACCTGAGACTGCTGGTTTGAACTGTTCGATCACCAAATCAGGATTCTCGCAATCGATCAAACCTCGACTGAGTGCACCGACGAGGTCTGCACTGACGATTTCGAGTACGTTCAGTTTGGACAGCGCTGATCCAGGCCCACCGTGATGATCTTCGGTCTTGAGCTTGTGACCAGAAATGCTACCGCTAGTGTGGCTTTTGGCATCTTCGTACGTTCCGGTGAAGGCACCGCCATCAGCTCGTAACCGGCCGTCGACCAGGCAAGTTCCACCTTGGCGCCATGTTTCCAGGAAGCGGATTCGGGTTCCAACCACTGCTCCCGTCAACGTCACGGTAGTGTACGAACCCGTGCTCTTTCCCGTAACAACACCGGCAGCATCTTGAGTCAGCGTAAGATGATACTGTTGAGCTGGAATATTTCCTGCCGCGAGACTCTTCAATTCCCAGTCACCACTAACATCGAGGGCGAAAGTGCTGCTCTTGATTGATCGAAGTTCTCGCAGCTGCTGGTTGATTCGATCCAAGTGGCGGACAAGACGCGTACACCACGGGATGAAATGGAGAGCCAGCACGGAAGACAGCCCATGAAAGTTCTTCAACGTCACGAGGTTACTCACCAGCGGTGTGACCAGCGAGAAAACCAGCGGGTGCTTGTTCAGTAACCCCTCGACGATTGCAGCGTTTTGAGTCGCACGGGCTTGATCCCAAGCCTGGAGCACCTCTGGCGAGTTCAAGAAGCCACATGCCGAATCCAAAGTTGCAGCCGAGTGGTGCAAGAAGGGATGCAGAATTGCAGGCACCGCGACCTCGTGCGCTCGGTGGGCGACACCCGCACTGTCAAGGCGATCGCCACTACTCGAGCTCACGGGCAGAATCGTGACTTGATCGTCGCGCTGGTAGAGGCCAATGGCAGGGTACAAAGTGCCGTGCTGCGTCAATCCATCAAAAGCAATACCCCAATCGCTGTCGTCAAGACCAAACGAGAGCGCACCACTGTCTGTGTTGAGGCGTACTCGCACGATGCTGCCAGTGCTGAAGCCGTCACCGTAGTCTCCGCGAACCTTGCTTCGATTGTGCCACAAAGCTCGCGTGCCAATGAGACCCCATCCTTGACGATCACCGCCGACGTAAGTAGCCACAGATGCATCTCGAGTGCAGACACCAAGGAAGATGTGGCCCTTCTCACACCGATCAAGTCGAACTGCCCACTCGTGGATGCCGGAGTTTGGCGGACAACCCGTGGTCGCCATCACCATCCCCCACTGCTTTGCTGTGTACTGGCGCGCTGTCTTGTTTCCGTCCGTCAAAGTCATGGTCTCCGCACAGCGTGTTGGATCAAACTCCACAGCGGGTGGCTCATCGCTTCGAGCACCTCCAACTCGCTGGATCATCAAGTCTTGGAGTGAGCGAAGAAGCACAAGACGGGCGTTGTTTGTCGACAGTTCCGATCTCTTGAGTCGGTCGACATTCGGCAAAATTGGAGCGTGGGGCTGCAGGAAATCTTCAGCAAACGAAAAACGCGGCCAAGACGCTTGAAGAAGACTCTCTCGCAGAAGACTCGTGACGTCTGGTAACCGGGCTACACAGTCCAACGCTTCCTCTTCTTCCTTTTTCCACGACTTCCACGCCTGCTCGTACGCATTCGCCAACAGCTCGTGTGCTCTACCATCGGCCAAAACGAGACCCGAAACACCTACGGACTCGAGAAGCTCAGCGGAGCCAGCTTCGGTCACGAAATCGAGCAAGCCACGAGGAGTAACTGTTCCGGCAGCAAGTGAGGCACGGATGATCTCAGGTCGCCAGCTCGGTCGCTTCTTTGCTGAACTTTGGCTAGCTCCTTGAAGTGTAGCGTCATCAATGGGCTTCGCTTCGTCAGCGCCCAGCGGTGAATTCGTTCTTGAGATGTTGTAGCCTCCATCACCTGAAATGACCACATCTCCACACTGCGGAACAAACCCCTGAGATAGCTCTGGCAAGGCAAGCCGAGCGCAGAGTAACTCCAGCTGGACAAATCGCCACGATGACTCTTCGCTGCTCGACGCACTGCGGACACATTCTCGCAAGCTCGATATCAGGAGCTCATGGCGTTCGTTTTGTGACGGATAGAAATGCGCAACACCTCGAGCCCACGCGACCAAGGCATGCTCGCGAACCTGGGCGTCGTATAAATCTGCGACTTGGTCAACTTCAGTGCTTGCCCACGATCGCGAAAAGAGCACTGGAGCGAGTAGATCGAGATCGTTCGAGAGCTCACGTTGAGATGAACGACCTGCACTGATACACTGCTCCACAAGTGACTTCAAGCTGTCAACAAGGCGATTACTCGATGGCGAGGCGTCCGCTCGATCCAAAACTGCATTTTGTCCAAGGCCGACGGAAGCAGGAGACATGCTGGTAATCTCGATATGGAAGAGGTGTGCCTCGAGTGCACGGAGCACTGAAAATTGGGAACACGACACAAACAACTTCCACAACGCAGCATCACTCTCGGTTTGCCTCCAGCTTGGTGATGCAGAGACCAAGTCCCGAAGAACTGAGTTGATCAACATGAACACGAGAGGGTGCGGTTGAACACCAGAGTTGCTGGGTAGCACACCTTTTCGACACGACTCGAGGTACTCCAAGCAGATCTTGCTCACTTGAGTCAACAGAGCGATCGCTGTGGCGGTGACGCTGGCTTCCACGCCTTCAAGAGGCAACAGAAATGGACCGAGACCCAAGACTTCTGATGGAGAAAAAGGGCTTGGTCGAGGAGGCTTGTCCTCAGCGGCAGATACCGAGGTTTCCGAGAGTAGCGCTGGACTTGGACTGAGCTCAACATCACTCTGATCCCGAAGATGGACCTCTGGGGACAGAGACAACGCAATAGCTCGCGCCATCAAAGCGTCTTCATCGACACCTTCACCGTCAGCGCTTCCCGTGCCTTCATGCTCGTCGTCGTCATCCTCGTCTTCATCTTCATCGTGGTCGATGTGGTCTTCGTCCTCGTCTTCCTCTTCATCTCCATCGCGATCACCGAATCGGCTCAGACGCGCGTGAAGAGCTCCAAGTGAGCTGCTGTCAGCATCGACATCCATGGTCACGGCAGTCGAGAGTTCTTCTTCATCTCGCTGAGCTTTCGCTTCAGCAACCGCGCTGCTATCTTCCTCTGCGACAGCACCATCCGCTTTCGTGTCCGCCTCAGTCGCAACCGGCTCGCGCTTCTTCAGCTCAGGTGCTTTTTCACCACGCAGGACGCGAAGATGAGACGCTATTGACAGCTTCAACTCAGAAAAGCCGCCTTGCTCTGGCTCGAGCGCCCACGACAGCAACAACTTGGTCGCTAGCAACAGGCCTTGCACGGATCCATCGGCAATGGCTCTGGCCACGAAGCGTGCAATGTTGAACTTGGTCTCGTCGGCCGTCATTCGAGGAGCAGACAAATCCGGAGACAGCATAGGATTCAGCGACGTCGTCGACAGTTGGCTCTTGTCTTTGCGGTCGCGGTCCTTGCTGCGCTTCTTCTTCTTGCGCTTGTCCTTCTTCGGGTCGACGCCCGTGACCAACGGATGGCACAGGATGGCGCCATACAACGCTGGATCGGTCTCGCGGATCTGCGAAAGCATGCCGTTGTACACACGATCATCGATCTTGTCGGTGAGAAGACGCGCGTGCAGACGTGCGAGCTGCCGCTCCGGGTCGTTGGCGTCGTCGGCCTTGTCTCCGTCGTCTTCGTCATCACCAGTCTCGTTTTCCTTGTCATCGTCACGCTCGCTTTCGCCATCCTTGTCTTTATCGCGTGCTTCGCGGAGCTCGCGGTTGCCGCCCAATGCAAACTCAATGTCCGACTTGGCTTCCATGAAGAACCGCGTGAGCTCCTCGACGCGCTGGCGCCTCGCTGCATCCGCACTGAGAAGATCCTCCTGCTTGCCCGATGCCTTGGGCGTCGTCTCCGCGGGCTTTTCCGGCTCGCGCTCGAGCTTGATGGGCTCCGCACGGCCTTCTGTCGCAAGAAACTCGAGCGACTCGGCCGTCAACACATTGCTGCGGTCGCTACACAGCGCCGACAACTCGCCCTGCAACTCACAGACCCATCAGCCACCTAAGATCTCTGCCTCCTTCCAGTGCATACTCAATAGACAACGCACCATGAGCCTTGCGTTGCGCGATCCCAAGTTCTCCTTCTCGTGGGTCTCCTGCAGCTCGTGAAGCACGCTGGTTTGCCGCTGCAGCGAGGGCGCCTGGCGGCTCGCGCCGCCGCCCACGCGCGCACTGCTCATCCGCATGGTTGTGCGCGACAGGCTGTGCGTCGCTCGTGGTTTGCGTCGCCGTGGATATGCAGATATACAGACGCCACGCCGCCGCCTTGGTGTCGCCTTCTTGCTACGTTGAGCTTCTCCGCCTTCTCTCACGCGGAAACTCCACACTGAAGAACAGGGGGAGACTGGAGAGAGCCAGCAGGAGTGATGGTCGCCAAAGGATCCAACAGCTGCAACCTGCAAGGCATGATATCGCGGTACTGAAAGTGACGAGCTAAGTACGATTTAGAATCCCTTCAACGTCACGGGCGGAAGAGACATGGAGAAGGAGACGAAAGTAGATGTCTATACCAAGCAGGACGTGGATTGAGAGGCAAGGCCAGTGGGAGTGGGATGCTGGTGTAGGTCTGAGGAAATGGAGTGGAGTTGTGGACGGTCTGGGTTTGGGCGGTCGTCAGCGGCATATGCTGAGATCTCCGTCTGTGTTATCCATGGCACGGTCGGGATTTCGACCTCATGGACCAGCGATGAACAAATACAGCGTAGACATGGAAGAGCGACATGATGAAGAGACTGTCGTTGGCTCTGTCTTGATAGATAACATAGATTTCGGGGCATAAACTGCTGCCTCTCGGGCTGCAGACCTTCACTGTACGAATCCCCTTCACACGGAAGCGCTGGTGGGTCTCCAAGTCATTGACGGCCCACGAAGCGACCGAGTCCCATGAGGAGCTCCGCAGATTCAGCGTCGTGCACGTCGTGTTGCTGCTCTTGATGCACTCCGTTCTCCACTTTGACAGCTACAGCAACACTCCATCCATGTGAATCACTTTGTCCGCCGAACAAACCAGAAAGGCGACAACGCTGCTCACCGTTCTCGTTGTTGGACTCCTCCGAATCGCCCGTAGACTCGCCGCTATCGCCTTGGTAGTCCGTGGTGCTCTCGGCTTTCTCGCTGCAATCCTGCAGCAGCGCCACCACGAACGCATTGTGGAGTTTAACTACAGACCATCCATCCAAACCCCATCGTCAGCTGCTAACTCAGTAGTGTATCCCTAATTCATCCACAAACGCACTCACTGTTCTCGGGACCAAGCAGGCTCTCGGCCATCACATGGAACTGCTCGATGGACTGCTTGGCCATCAGATACTGCTGGAACGTCGTCCAGTACGTGCGCCACGCGTCGCGATGCCGCCGCTGGAGCGCGCGGAACAGCGCCGCCTTGCACTCGCGCACGCGCTGCGTCGCCGCCTCCGACGCCATGTGGGTCTTCGAGTTCGCCATCATCACGCACACAGCGTTCTGCGGGTTCGCTTCTGCGGATCCATGCAGCATCATTGCACCCGCGAGTCCGCTTCCACGTCCGTGCGCTTGTCTGTGTGCATGAGGTGTGGATCCACCTCTTTCTGAATGTTAAAAAACAAGTGCCTAGCATAATACTCGCCACATTACATTAGGCAGTTACCTAAACTAGGGTGTTGTATCCCTAGTTTAGTGAAAGATGTTGAAGACGACACGAAGAGACACGGTTGGTGTCGTGAGGAAGGGACGACGAAGAAGCCGCAGACGAATTGAGTTATTCAAAGCGGGTAACTGATGTGTATTCCTGGCTCACTTGCATCTACATTGCGTGATGCTCCTATAAATACCTTTCAACTGATCACTGCACCCTGGGCTCGACCCGGCGACGTTGGTTTCACGCTCGGACTCGTCTCGCTTTAGACGAGTTGACTGCAAGCGGCACACGCACTACCAGCCTCAACCAGCAGTGTCTGCTGACTAGGCGCCTGGCAGTCTCACGCGCGTGTTTTGAGCTCTGCAAGCTTGAGAACCGGCGCGTGGCCACAGGGGAGTAATTATACTCCTCGGGGGCGCACGACCGCACGCGCGAGAAGCCGAGAAGCGTCGAGGTTGAGCCATCCACTCACGCCCAGCAGCATTCATCCTGAACAACTATGGGCGCCGCAGCTTCGGTCGACGATAGGAACTCGATCCAGACGCGGTCGCGAGTCGTCGCGGCCCTCATGAGCCTCGCCAACAAGCCGCACCACGCGCCCCTAGTGGCAGCCAAGACACAGTGGAGGATCGCTGCTCCTTACGCTGGCACGGCAAGTGAGCCAACGGGAATGGAACAGGAGCTGCTCGCGATCCTGAATGATCCCGTGGGCCAGAAGCACATCGGCGTGTACGCCAAGAAGATCATGACGGCCGAGACGTTCTTCTGCTGGGTCGAGATCAAGGAGTTTCGGGAGGCGCCGTCACTTGGTTACCGGAAGTCGCTGGCCAAGCTCATCTACAAGAAGTACATCAAGAGCGGAGCGCCGATGGCACTAGGCTGCATCACGTCCGATCTCATTGATTTCTACGACGTACGTCGTTGTTCGCCAGGTGTGGGATTGGCATAGCGACTGGCGATTAACCGAACTGTGTTCAACGTCGTGCTGTAGAAAAAAATCTCCGACATGGAGTCGGACTCTTCGCTCATGACAGCGCATTTCTACGACAGGCTCATGGGCCACATCACCGGCGATATGGTCCAGAACACGTTCCTGCGGTTCAAGAGCTCGACCGAGTACGAGACATACAAGAAAGAGATCAAAGACACGTACAACAAGGTCACCGTCGAAGACTTTGAGTACTTGGAGCTGCTGGGTAGTGGCGGCTTCGGTCGCGTGGTCCATGCACGCAAGAAGTCGACTGGCAAGCACTACGGTAGGGATTTTCGCCGTTCAAAAGGTGGTAAAACGGGCTGTTGATGGGTGATTTGGGTGTCTTGCAGCGATCAAAATCCAGCTCAAGACCGGTTTGCTAGACGAGCACCACGACCAGCTGAGCCAGATCACGTCGGAGAAGGATATTCTCCAGATCTGCCACAATCCGTTCGTGTTGGACATGCACTACAGCTTCCAGACGTCGGCCCATGCGATTATTGTCACCGAGCTGGTGCGAGGAGGGGACCTGGGGGAAGCGCTCAAGTCTGCTCGTGAAGGATACCTCACGGAAGACCGTGTGCGACTGTATGCGGCCGAGATCGGCCTCGCACTCAACCACATGCACGAGCTGGGACTGATTTACCGAGATCTGAAGCCTGGCAACGTGCTGCTAGGAGAGGACGGCCACGTCGTGCTGGCTGACATGGGTCTGGCCGCCGGCTTCGACACGGGTTGCATAAAGAAGGAAGAGATCGGCACCACCAAGTACGTGCCCGTGAATGCCAAGCTGACGCGACGAAAAACCACTGTCGGCACAAGAGGATACATGGCTCCGGAGATCATCTCGGGCAAACTTGTGAAGCGAGACCAGCGACCCGGATACACGCACGCCGTCGACTACTGGTCGCTCGGCGTGACCATTTTCGAATTGATGTGCGGCTTCCAACCCTTTAGCGTCTACTCTGGCGGCAACTTCTTCCAGGAGGTCGCCAACGAAGAGATCTTTCGCCTGTCGCCACGGACACAGCACAAGATCGAGCTCCAGAAGATGGCACAAGGTGTGACGTTTCCCCCTCACCTCACGAAACAGGCACAAGACTTTTTGCGGCGGTTGCTGGAAGTCAACTCCGAGCAGCGGCTGGGCTGCAATTCCGAAAAGGGCTTCCAGGAGTTCATGGACCATCAGTTCTTTGAGGGTGTCGACTGGGAAAAGCTCATGATGAAGCACATCGACCCCAAGTTCAAGCCTTCGGTGCCCACACTGACCGACAAGAAGATCTACAACTCGTACGACCACATGATGTCGCACTTTGACATGCGTGACAAGGACTTTATTCGACGTAAGTGGCCATACAGTAGCGAGGATTTTATGCACAGGACTCACTCCCTTTGTGCGCACAGACGACTGGTATGCGGACCCAGACCCGGAGATGCAGAAGCACTTCGACACGTGGGACTACATCTCGCAGTACACGCTGCGAGCAGAGCTCGGTATCGCCAAGGAGCTGGACGAGACCAACATCCCGTACAAAGTGCTGCAGCTCACGGGCGAAGATGTCAAGAACAAAAAGAAGTGATGCCTTTGCGAAAGAGGGGAGCTGTGGGTGTATTTTGGCGCGGCAAGACGAGCTTCGAAATACACCCACGACCGACGTCGTAGTAGTCTGTAATACTAGAGCGCTGTATATCCACCGCATTGGTTTCTTTTTCACTTCTCCATGCATCTCTATCACTCTATCACTATCACTAGCTAGCATTTTGGATGG
>JAADVL010000289.1:0-35025 GCA_023334995.1 Pythium sukuiense
CGGGTGCGGGTGCGGTCCCATGAAACCCGGCGGCGGGGGTGGGGGCATGCCACTCGCGAAACGCGCGCGCATCGCCTTGTCGAAGCACTTGAATGCCTTCTTCTCACACTTCTGCGCCTTCTTTTCGTGCTTCCACCACTTCTTGAAACCACGGAAGTTCTTCAGCGCGTCCACGACGTCAAATGGTCCGTGGGACTCGGTCCACGCGCCACTGTCATGGCAGCTCTCACACAAGTCAAAGTCGTTCACCGTAGACGATTTGTAGCGCTTGCCGACGAGTGGGCTCATCTCGCAACCGTCACACGTCACGAACGGGTGCAGCTGCGGCGCATCGGCTGGTGGCTCGATGTGAACCTCAATGCTACGAGGCACCTGATCCGGGTTCTTGATCTTGATAAACGGCTCGTGGGACGCCCACTGGCCGCTGGCTTCACATGCTTCACAGAGGTCGAAGTTGTTGACCATGAGAGCCTTGTATCGCACACCAGCGATCGGAGCTTGGTTGCAGCCGTCACAGGCAACGCCAAAGTGCACGCGCTGAGCCTCGACGAACTCGTTGAACGGTGCGTGCTCCGCATCGAAACGACCCGACATCTGGCACGAGCGGCACAAGTCAAAGTTCGGGTTGCGAGTCGAGCGGTATCGTGGTCCGACAATTGGCGACGTGTTGCAGCCATCACAGCGGAAGTGGTCGTGGACAATAGCGGCAGTGGCGATGTCGTCTTCAATCTCCTTGGTCGGGACACCAGGCTTCGTCTCATCCTCCACTTCCACAGCTTGTTCCAAGGTCGGCATCATCTCTGCGACTCGAAGTTCCTTGTTGAACAGAGCGAGGCTGGTCACACAAGCCTTGGCGACACGGATAAACACGGACTTCAACTCTGGGCAACGCACGAGCACATCCTTGACCAGACCGACGGTCGCCTCCCAGTGGGTCGTCACGGCGGTTTCCACCGACTCACCACGCTTCAACGCGTCAAGAAGCTGGTCCACGAGTGTCTTGTACAGTTCCGACTGGCTCAACTCGGCCAAAGTCGTGTGAAGAAGCTCGTTGTCCAGAACCGTCAGCAAGTCGGCCTTGATCGAACGCAACTCGTCGGCGTCTTCCGCCAGCTCCCACTCATTCACAGCCTTGAACAGCATCTCCAGCGCCTGTTCCACCGTGAGCTTGGCTTCTTCCTTCGACTCCGAGATCTCCATGGTGTTCGCGAGCTTGGTCACAGCGGCCACGAGTCCCAAAAAGTGCTGCTTCACGACGCTGCTCGAGGTCTTGACCACAACGTCGAGACGGGTCTTCTTGTCTTCCTCCATGAACTCGACGACCTCACGCAGGTCGGCGTCGCTGGCGATCGTCACGACGTCGCCGTCCGAGTCCTCATACTTCAACGCGACGCGTTCTTCGCCGACCAGCGCGGCGGCTGTGGCCTGGAGCGTCGCGAAGTCCAGCGTCTGCTGGCCGGCCGTGTTCACAAGCGCCAGCTCCACATTCACGGACGCCTGCGCGTCGGGGTTGGCGATACGCAGCACCAACGTACGCATCTTCGAGTCCTTCTTCCTTCTTCTTTCCTTGGTTTCCCCTTCTCGTCCCCGACGCAAAAGCAGAAGTGAACTGGAGGAAGCACAAGGGGGAGGTGGGTTGGTCGTCAAGGGACCGTTTACCTGGTTTTACGAACACACATCGGCTCTAGAAACGTAAGCGAAAGGTCATAATACCCTAAACGGTGCGGCAACAGTCGCTGGGTAGAAACATTTGTTCGTATTAGGAGGGAGGTTCTCGCGTTCATGATCAGCGCAACCGTCTGGGATGGGGTGCCAGAGTGGTGGTCACGGAGAATGATGGCTTCAACGTTGCGAGAGTGTCGATGTTGGCCGCAACTTGGCGCGATCACAGTGGTCGAAAAGGCTGGGTTCGATCATTCGAGAACCTCGCTGTTTACCACAGTGCCGATGCATGACCCCTGTGCGGATGTCATTCATATGCAGCCGAGCACGGCGCAACCTAGACACCGTCATTCTGGTGGTCACATCACTGCCATCATGTGCGGCCAATAGTTTCCTCCATGGGCTCTGGCGTCACGCGCCACGTGACTTCAACACTGCTCTCATTTTCCATGGAAACGAGGTTTTTCATGCTAAAACCGTGTGACTCTTCAGCCTCAAAGCGGTTTTAATAGTTTTCATAGGTTTCCGGTTCTAGTAGGGAGCGTTCTTCTCGCCCAGGATAGAGAATAAGAGGTTCTTGCTATCCATTTTTTAGCCTGGAGGCATCAAGCAAGAAGCTCTTCAGGCCGAGAAGCGCAACGACGACGAATTGAATTGAAGGAAGAAGCATGGCGACGCTCAAGATCCTGTGGCGTGAGCAGCAGGACATGCGCCGCGTGCAGGTCGTGGCTGTGAACCAGACGCTGGCGGACCATGACGGCCGCAGCATCGCCGACTGGAGCTCGCTCACGTTCCAGAACCTGAAGGACTATCTGCTGCTTGTGTATGCCGAGTTGCAGCATGTCGCGCCCAAGGACGTGCTGCTGTACTACACGGACGACGACAACGAGCAGGTGCGTATTACCAACGACACGGAGCTGGCGGAGGCCATCCGCCTCATGGAGGAGATCGCAATCGCCACCAACAGCAAGGCGCCCGTCGTCAAGATCACGCTCGTTACCACGCCCAAGACCCAGCACACGATCGAGCACGACCAGTTGCCTGTGGGCAAGCAAGAACGTCAGGTACTCGACCTGTTCGTGGACTTGAGCAAGCTCATCGAGCAGTGGGACGCCGCGTCGGCGAACCATGAAGTGCTGAAGCGCGACCTCGTGTCGCTGCTGCACGAGCCAGGCTGCCAGGAGGCCCTCACGGAGATCTTCGCCACGCCCAAGTTCGCCGCACTGTTTGAGAAGCTTGCTAGTGAGTACCAGAAGGAGAAGAACCTCACCATGTGTCTGCGTGCGGTCGCGGGCCACAATGAGTTCGATGAGATCGCGCAGATCCTGCTGCTCAAGTGCCCACACGCGCGGATGCAAGTGGAGCGCGTGCTGCAGGTGATTCAGGAGCACCGCAATGTGCAGATGCTTTCAGCAAGCGACGTGTTTGAACCTATTTCGGTTGAAGAAGCCAAGGAAGACATCGGTCCAGTCGTTGCCGTCTTCGAAGCTGACGTCACTTGCCCCGATGGCACGGTGCTACCTCCGTCAGTGCCTTTTGACAAGGTCTGGCGCATCAAGAACGGCGGGAAGACGGTGGGTTTACTTCGTAGTCAGGACAGCGTGATCATACGTTCAATGACTTACCTGCATGCGTGTTTGCTGTCTCGTAGAAATGGCCCATCGGTTGCAAGCTTCTGTGTGTGGGCGGTGATCGCCTGCAGGCACCAGACAGCGTCCCGATCCCAACGGTTCAGCCTGGAAGTTCCATCGACGTGTCGCTGCGCATGATGACACCGTCGACTGCTGGTCGGTACACGGGCTACTGGCGTTTGTGCACGGATGATGGCACACGTTTCGGCCAACGTATGTGGGTCGACGTTAACGTTGTGGCCCCTCCAGGCTACACTGGTGGTGAGGTCCGCGTTCCGGCGCCGGCTGCAATGGTGCAGACCCGTCCAAGCTCTGAAGTGAGCATTCCTGCGGCGGTTCCAGTCGTCTCCCCACCAGTGCCAATGGCGACCCCAGTAGTTGCAACGCCACCGGCCACACAGCCAGTTGTTGCAGCTCCTGTGCCACCACCAGCACCAGTAGCTGCCCCACCAAGAAGCGCGGCGGAGATCAAGTGGGAGGCTGAGCTGCAGGCACTGAGTGACATGGGCTTTCTGGACACGCAGCGCAACCTCGTGCTGCTCGAAGCCCACGATGGCGACCTCACAGCCGTGATCAGTAGCCTCCTCTGAGGGTCCAGTCGTGTGTCTGTCTGTCTAGACGTACACGGCTTTTCCTCTTCACTTGATTTATAGTTTACGTTGGGACTTCGCACAATCCCTAGCATGACGTCGTCAAAACGAAACAAAAAAGCATTCTTCGATTCACATGCTGGTGCTATCGACTTCGTTAAACTTTGGATACTAGTACACTGGAGGGGTTTCTCGTCTACTTGAGCAACGTTTCGAGTTGTTGATCCACGAGCCCAACAAACTGCGTGACGAGCGATTCGTGTGTGTCCTTGCTCGAGCGGATACTCACATTGGTCTCATTACTGGAGGCGAGGATGTCGACCGAAAGGAAGAAGAAGTCACTCGAGTCGCTCTGCTTGGCATACAGCACATACTTCTCCACGCCGTTGACTGTGCCACTTGCGATGCACGAGATGCCGGCCGTGCTCATCGCTGCCATGAACACCTCAGTCGTGGGGCGATTTGCTGCCTGAAACGACGAGTTGTGACGCTGGATGAATTCATCCCACAGGTTCTCGAACCGCTTCGGATCGATGCGTGCACTGCCATCCAGCTTGAGCGCTCGCCGAATGGAGAGTTTGTCGCGCAAAATCGCTGGCTTTTTCCATTGCATTGTGATTGCAGGCATCCTGGTATCAGACACAGATGGCGTCAGTGAGATGGAAAGAGCACTGGGTATGACTGCTGGGTTGCCGTACTTCTCCCGTAGCTTTGAAGTCGGGCGCTTCGTCTGATGTGGCTTTTCGTACGACTCGCCTGACGATGAAAGGAACCTGTTGGTTGACAGCGACTCGTGAGTTCAAACCCAATCAACACACTTCCACATAATCTAGATATTGCTCTCACCCGTCAGACTCGAGCGCGTCGACTGCTGCATCACTTGGGTCCTCTGGGTCATAAGCAGGTCGCTTCTCCGACATCTCCAGACTCGAGCTTTTGTGTTTAAAGGTCTTGGGCTTAAAGCAGTCGAGCGATCGCATCCAGTGAACGCGTGTCCACTTGCGGCGCATGTACAGTGTGGTCACGATACCCACGAACATCACGATACCGACAGACATCACTACGACCACAAAAACATCATCACGCCAAAAGCGATCAGCACCACTCACACGAGATCACGAGGACAAGGCGGCATTGACTTACGCTGCCAGACTCCGTACGGGAAAGAGGAGTACGCTCCTTCTAGCGATACCGTGTCGTCGAACTTGGTATTGCCCAGCGCGGCGTCTTTCTTCGATTTGTTCGTGAACTTCTTCTTGTCGATGACTTTGAGCTTCTTCCCGTCCAATTTGCCCTCCAAAAGATGCGCGCGGAAGGCCGTGTGCGCAAAGTATACAGAGTAAATGGCGCCATCTTCCAGCTCCATGGCCCGAGGCACTTCAACCTTGAACAGTACAGACATGTCGGCTTTTGGTGCGATGGGCTCGACTTCATCTGGCAATAGCACAAGTGCGCCGTTGAGGTGACCCACTTCGCTGGCCGCTTTGACAGTCGCCGCGAACACATGAAGCGGCACGGCGCCGTCGTTCTTCACCTTCAGCTTCAACGCGATGAGCGTATTCTCCGGATTCGACTCGGCTGGTAACGTCCACATTTCTGCGAGCTTGAACTTGAAGCGCGGCATGTTCTCCTTACTGTCCGACTGGTCGTCCTGTCCGCGTTCGTAGCTCTTTGAGGTCACCAGTTTCTCGCAGTCGACACTTGATTGATAGTATGCCAACGCCGGCTCCCTTCCCGGTCCGCCACTCTTCGGTGCAAATGCGTGTTGCAGTTGTAGCCCAATACTCGAAGTCCATGCGCTGAGATCCACTGCTGCCTCGGCTTGACGGCACACGCGCATGACCGCGTAGAGGCCGAGTAGCTCCTCGTCAATGCGCGTGGTGACACAGTCCAGCACCTGCAGAGCCGAGTGCTTTAGCATGCGCTCCGCCTGCTCTGCGATCGTCGCCATGATCGCGGTCTTGGCACACGACTTGCCCGTCTGGAGCTCGCTCAGTTCCTGCAGCGGCATGGCTGCCAGGCGGCGGATCTGCATCTGCACGCCGACGTCCGTACACGTCATCGTTGCCACTTGCTGCTGCGCGGCTGGGCCCGCAATAGAGGGAGAAGACCCGCTGATGATCACCAATGCTAATGCGCCACAGAGCCGCCGCAGCGATGCGCTCAGTCCGCGTGGAGCCATCGGAATGCCGTATCCACTTGGTCGAAATTGGGATTTGTGATGTGGGTTTGGCCAGGAGCTCCGCCAAAAGTTCCAGGGAACCCGGAGGGCATACTGTACACTAGCCGAATAGTAGACATTCAAAATCGAAGAATAGCTGGTACTACTGTGAGCAACTCAATTACAAGGCTGCAAATGAACTTCCACGATGGGACCAAACGCATCCACAACTCCGCAATCATCGGAAAATGGCGGAGACGACGGAGGACGAAGAGAAATACGTGGATCTCACAGGTGAAGGCGACGACGCTGTGAGCATACAAGACGGCCAAGACGAAGGGGATACCACTGAAGAAGACGCGGTGCGTTTTGGTTCAAAATTGGCACCGCAATCGGCTGTCTCGTGCTCACGGAGCTCTTGGTCGAGCGGCTACTCATAGATGCTCATGTCTGTCTATGATTCCAGTGCTGTATCTGCCAGGATGTTGTGAGCCTCGTGAAGCAAGGATTCCTCCCAAGCTGCGACCATCGCTTCCACTTTGACTGCATCGTCACGTGGTCGAAAGTCACGAATCTGTGTCCGCTGTGCAAGCTCCAGTTCAACCAAGTGACCCGCCGAGACGAACAGGGCAACGTCGTCCACACGGAGCGCATTGAGGACACCAAGCAGATCTTCCGACCAGATCCACGCGACCACGACGTAGCGGCGCAATTGCGATTGGTCAACAACGTGCGATGTGAGAGCTGTGGCCGTGGCGACGACGAGCACGTGCTGCTCATGTGCGAAGCCCCCAACTGCATGAACGCGAGCCACACGTACTGCGCTGGACTGGCCGAAGTGCCGTCTCACTCGTGGTACTGCACCCACCACCATGGAGGACCGGCGCGAGCTAGTGACTTGATCTCGCGACCTGCATCGACGGTCTCGACTCGAAGGCGGACACGTCGACTGGCGAGTCTCATGAGCCATGTCATGAGCGGTGTCGGCGCCGTTCGACGACGAGCTACGCCCGCAGCAGGACATGCTGGTCGTGTACGAGGGCGTGGTGGTTCTCGTCTGACTCTTCTGGATGGAGAAGGAGCACCACGGCCTATTCAAGGAGTCGCCTTGGCGTATGCGGCGCACATGTCCAGAGAGCTCCAGGCGATCCAGCAAAGAGCCGACGCCATGTTTGCACGTGGTGACTTGGGGACAAATGCATTATATGCACGACCAAGTGGTTCGATTCTTGCCTCAGGACGGTCGACTCGCTCGACGACTGAGCGGATCTGGGACGATTACGCGTTGAGCCGGCGGCAGATCGCAGAGGCAGCAGCGCCACCGAGATCCTTGAGTGATGCGCCCGGGACGCCAGTGCGAGTGAATCCAAACCGCGTTTCTCCTACATTTGCAGCCGAGTATCGGGATCTTGCCAAGCGAATGGCAGACGCGGCCAGCCACGACAACTATGCCTCCACTGTATCTCTGCTGATTCCGAAGACGGCTCGGTTGCGACTCGTGTCAAGCGCGAAGGCGTTCTTTGGGAAGTTGAACGACCGAGAAAAGGTGGCAGCGTTAGATTCGGGATGCCTCGGTCTGCTTTTCTCGTGGATCCACGCGACTGAGAACGGCAACTCCTCGCTCGACATCCACCCACACGTTCTCGAAGGTGTCCTCACTATTCTAGAAGGCCTGCCAGTCCGGAAAGAGGATCTCGTTGAGGTGCGCTTTGTACGACCTGCTTGGTGACACTCAAACCCTACTGACAGACGTGCTTGGCAACAGGTCAAAGGTTTTCGAGAAGCCCTCGATGATATTTCCAATAGATCGGATGTCAGCGTCGATCTACGTGAGCGCTGCGTCATCGTCAGTGAAAAATGGCGCGTATTGGACCCACCCAGTGTGAACGTGCCGTCTCGACTGCACTCCAGCACGAGCGAGCTCCGAAGATCCCCACCGCGAACTACCACACCGGCCCTTCCAGCCATTCAGGCGTTCACCACTCGAAGTGATACACCGACGCTAGCACCGAGCGCTGCAATACGATCAACATCAGCTGATTCGAAGAGCAAAGCGACAGGCAAACGCAAATTGGAAAGCACAAAGAACCCGGAATCACAGAAGAAGCGAAGCCATGAAGTGTACGTGCTGGCTGTTGTCGATGTTTGTGGGCGTAGCAATCTGACTGACCCTTTGCAATTTCCAGGTGGTACGCTGTCGCTGTCGAATATGTGAAGACCAAGCTTTATCCTGTGTACAAGGACAGCAACGGCACGATGTCGAAGGACCAGTTCAAAGCAATTGTCAAGCAAGTAATCGAACGGTTCCGTGGTGAAGCGAAGTCAATGCAGTCGCGAATCGTCGACGAAAGAGGCAGCCAACTTTCGCCCATTGCGAAAAAGCGGATCGTGCGATTACTCGATCAAGTGTACAAGGAGGTCCGAGCACCTGGAGGGGGTCATGTGGGCACAACGGCGGCTGCAGTGCTTGGTCGCCCCGTCCACTTGATCAGCGCTGCACACAGCAATGCAAGCTACTCTGCAGTGCCAAATTCAGTCAAGCGAAGGTGATTGATGACGTGAAGGTCAAATAATGTGAATTTGGCTTCATCTGACTGGTTTGATTTGAGAGCCTTGCTCCACAATTTGATTGTCGAGGGCTCGCAAGAACGATTGGATCTCGCTGGCCACGCAATCCTTGACGCCGAGCTCTGCGTCCGTCGCCGACGCGTATCCCCATGCTCCTTTACGGCACAAATGATCACCACACGCATCCCGTTCTACACGATGAAATACTTGGACGCAACTGTGAACTCGATCGCCTGACGACGGCGAGACGACCACGAAGCCTTCACGTCGAAAGCACTCATGGCATTCGTCCTCTGAACCGCGGACCTGCAAAGGAGTCCACGAGCTCGCCCAAGAGACCACGAGCCCTCCATCTTCCCGAAATCGCTTGCGGTAAACGTACGTCCCTTTGTACGCAATGGACATGCCGCCGTTCAGAATCTCCATCGTGTACATACGTGATACTTGGCTGCTCGCTTCGTCACTCGGCTTTCGCATCGGGGACTTGGTGCTGGCGATCGTACCTCCCAATGCAAGTAGCTGCCAGGCATTCGCGCTCACTGACGAGAAGCCGTACGGCAAAACACATGAGTTTGCCGACTCCATAACCAGTCCGCATCCGTATTGTCGTGGTTCGAGTACCGCAATGTAGTCTTGGGTCGGGGCGAGTGTCGTAGCCGCTTGAATTTCCATGAGATCCACTGCAAGCATGACGCCTTGCAGCTCCACAGCGTCGGCCACGAAGCTGGCTACATCTTGTTGACTGAGGCGTTTGTGGTGCACCAGAGCAGACAGCGTGTCGGGTACATGGAGAAGGGACTTCAGCAGGCGTGCACGCTTGACGGTGGCATGTACTGTGGCTCGGAGATGATTGTTGAGCAGCTCCGCCTCGCGTCGCTCTTGTTCTTGGCGCAGAGCTGTGAGTTGCCACACGCCTGGCTGTGAGCTGGTGAATCGACGGCGCTGCTGCTGCTTGAGCTCTCGTAGTATGAGCTCGAGCTCACTGACGTGGGTACGAAGGTCTGTTAGCTCGTTCTTCTTGGTCTCCCTTGCGCGCTTGAAGCGGTCGGGTTTCGTGACCTGGGGCTGATCTTCCAAGAGAGCCAACGCCGTCGTGATGTCGCTATCATCACCAAGCTCGACGTCGACCGCTTCCTCTCCTTCAAACCGATCCAACAAACCCAAGACGGCGTCCACGGTCAGCGTTGTGTCACCCATCGCTCAAAATGAAGTGTGATTTCCAGACTCGAGTTCGTCTCGTGCCTGAGAGCTGAACTGCCACGCTGGCAGGAAATGATGATGTATTCACGTGTTACTGCACTCTTCAAACCCAGTATACTAGTACTGTGCCTACGACGCGCAGGCCCTTTGTGTATCATCCAATGCAGCTTGCTAGCTGCGCCCCTCGTACTGGTAGACCTGGAAGATCTTGGACACAATCGTCCAACCTCCTTCAGGTAGCTTGATCAGCGAGAGGAAGTCGGTGATCTCGTACGCCGGGCTTTCGCGGAAGAGCTTAACCTGCGCAACAGCCGCCTTGGGCGTGAGGCTCAACAGCGAGATATCAAACTCCAAGCCGTCGATGCCGCCGTTCTGCTTCATGTTCTCGTACAACATCGCGATGGGTCCTCCGAGAACGGCCCCACCAAAGTTGGCAAAGATGGTGGCCTGGTCGAGAAAGCAAGCCTCGAGAGCGACCAAGTCGGGCTCGATAAGCGACTTGGCGTACGCGTTGACGAGCGCGAGAACTGCCTGCTTGTCAGCTTCTGGAACTGGCGTCTTCGTGGCGCGAGGCATGGTGCTCGTTGTAATGGTAGTGGCGTCAGGCCGTAGATTGTGGAATGAGCTCACCAGTGGTAGCATCGATTCCATTGATCGCCTTGGCGAGCTCCATCAAGTACTGTACGAGATCAAGGGGACCTCGTCCTACGCTAAATGCACTCGTTCATGCAGTTGATGCATGCTGCCATCACGGGCACATGGACGGTGTGCGCAACCACAGCAGATCGACGGATTGCGCACACGTTGAAGTTCGACTATATAATAACTCACTCGTATTTACCCCCGTAAATAGCGTTTTACATGCTTGTTGAGGTGGAGAACTGCAGTTGACGGTGGGCTATAATAGCAGCGTAGATGCGGTCGACACCCCATGCGGATCGGCGCACAACCCCAACGTTCCAGCCACGGCTCGGACGAAGTACTGACGACCGAAGTCGGTATACCGGTACTTCAGCTTTGGTTCAAAATACTTCAAGGTCTTAAGTTGCCGAAGTTGACTTCAGTCCACAAACTTCGGTGTTTCGGCAAAGCTAAAGTTGCACTTCATGAAGTCAACTTCGGTTTAAGGAACTTCTACTGGCTAAAAATGGGAATGGTTCGTGGCTGAGCAGGTGATTGAGGGCTAGCTTTGAGCAATGCCGAGTGTGACGATCCTTTCCCAGTCGTACGAGTTTTAGTCTAGGCACGCAGCCAGAATGGAGACTTGCCTTTCGCTCGCCAGCGAAGTTGTTTCCGAGCATTGTTTGCACCAATCCAACAAATTCACCGTTTCGACCAATGCAGTGCCACGAAAACGAAGCTCGGCAGACCCTCACTGACTTCTGGGCAGCTTCGTACCCGACAAAGTTCGATTTTGGCGAAGCGTCACTTCAGCTTTTCTTATTTTGGGCCGAAGCCGAAGTTCTGCCCAAAGCGACTTCACAAAAGCTTCGTCCGACCCGTGGTTCCAGCATTCAATGAATGCAAGCGGACGATCATATCATGCTGGGACGAGTCGGCGAGGCGGCACGGAAAAAAACGGGAGCAGCAGTGAGACCAGGAGCCGATGATCCAAAAGATTCCGGGTTTGTACTGATTTAGCTGTCGATGGCCGAGGATGCCACCGTGGCAGAGCCGCTCGCATGCCTCTGGCCTTCCAAGGTGCCAACCACCATGGACGTAGCACAGCTAAGGACCGATGGCGCCCCCGCGCAGTTCGAAGAGTACGAAGAGCAGGCTTCCGGTGACGCTTCACCGACGTCTGTGTCCGGAAGAGGCCAGCCCTCGGGCGACAACACGCTCGACAAGGCGACCAACGACCGCTTCAAACGTGCTCGAACCCTCAAGAAGCTCGAGCTGGCGTCGCTCCGCAGTCAGGCGACTGGGCTCGAGCAGGCGCTAAACGAGCTCCAGCAACAAAGGCACAACCTGCCTCGCAGAGTGTGGCAGAGGACGGCGATGCGTCAGAGACAGCAGCGGATCGAAGCGGAGCTGCTCAACGCCCAGCTCAAGGCGATGATGCACACGATCGTCAAACAAACACGCTTGCTCATGTCCATGCTCACGTTTCCCAATGACGTGAAGCCGCTTGTGGACCACAAGAGACCTCGTTGGCGTCCGCTTCGCCCGGAAATCGCTGACGCGCTGGAACTCAACGCGCTGCTTCTTGCCGTCGACCTGGTGGAAATGCAAGTCGAATCCACACTCGAACGGTTCCCAATCGACAGCCAAGCGCTTTTGTCTCAACGAACAGCTACAGGATGCGGGCTGCTGGTCGAGTCTATGGACTCGCGTTTGTTGCCGTACGATGTGCTGACTGTAAGCACGAGTGTGTGGCAGTTCGTCGCGTACGAGGACCCTCAGATCGACTTGAACGAATCCACAGTCTCCCGTGTCTACACTATGGAGATCGTGAGCGGCGACTCGTGCGTCTCATACAAAGGAATGTACTTGTATCGGCGCCGCGTGACATCGGACGGCCGATTCGTGATATCGTGGGCGAGTTCGTGGACGCCAACGACCATACCGGAAGGGTGTGACGGGGACTTTGAGGCCCATGAAAGCTTCCGTCGCGAAGGCTTCGTGGTGATTTCACCGGCAGCTGATAGCGACGCTGCCACCACCCACGTCCAGACCTTCGTGTGCGTTGAGCGGGACGCTTGTGGCGTCGACGGCTGCAACAGAGGCGCCTGGGCCCACGACTCGACAGAGGACGCCGAGCAAGGAGTCAGACGGTGCGTCGCAGGTGAGATCAAGGCCTTCACCGAGGGCGTGGAGAATGACGTTTTACGCTACGAGACGGACAGTGGACAACGATTGCATGGAGACGCTGGGGTCAGCTCACGAGCTCCAGTTGAAATCGTGTAGATGATGCTGATGAAAACTGCGTAATTGGAATTTTATGTGAAAAGAGAAGATCGAGTGTCGGTTTGTAGTGGATGATCATGAAAGGTCGCGGCTTGGAAGCCATAGCGAACGCAACACACACACAGAACCACTCCAAGACAGCAGCAGCATGCAGGTAGGGACGCTGAAAAGGTCAGGCATGGATTCCTAGCTCTCTTCTCCCCTCTAACGGCTTGATGCGTGGTGTGTGGTGTTTGTCGACCGCAGCGCGTGCAAATCCAAGAGGTGCTTCCCAAGGCCGGACTCGTTTACTCGGAGCGTGGGAACCTCACAGAAGTGCTGTGTAAGCCCAAGATCCTACCAATCAAGTCGGCGACGCTGCTCAAGATCGAGGAGATCGAGAAGCAGGCGAGAAACGCCCGTGCCTACGGGAACGGAGCAGGGCTCGACGAGTAGACGATGAAAGTAATGAAAAGAGGCTCGTGCCATCCCCCTAACTCTGTCGTAACGTCGGTGAGAACCGCTTGGTGCGCGGTCGAGATCAGGCGAGCCTGAACCAGTGGAAGAGCGCAGATGTGCAATCATAAAAGGCTCTGTATTCGCGATGCATGTGTGCTCCGTGCGTTGTTCGTCGAGTCTCTTCTTGGATGATGAAGTGGAGGTATTGGGGTGGCAGCCGTGGCGGTTCCTTGACCTGCTTGAGCGTGGTGATCTAGCCAGGAGCAAGCGTCGTGGATGAAGAAGTAGACACTCAACGGGGCTTTGTTCTCTAGTTGTGGTTCTCCATGTTGGTCCGAAGGTCTTTAGCTGTGTCTTTCGCTCACTCACAAGATTTCGGAGACTCCGAGCTGTGGGAAACGTGTGCGTAAGATGTCTAATATCCCTCTAATAGTTGTGGCCTACATGTAGCTACTTACACGAGCTTGTTGGCACGGAACTGCTGCGCGATCTTGGTGAGCAGGATCGAGAGACGCTTACCAGCCAGCGCAATACGCTGCTTCGAAAGAGCAGTGACCATGGTGAAGTAGGCTGGCGATGGGCAGTCGACGTTGTTACCGTCGAAGGTCTTGTTGATGCCTGGGTACACGACCGACGTGGCAAGCTCGTACGACTCGAGCACGATCTTCTTGAAGAACGAGCCGCTGACGAAAGCCGCCGAGAACTGTGGGTACGGCAGCGCCATCAGGTTGGAGAAGTCGATGTTGTCCTTGAGCGATGGGATCGTCATGATGAGATCGGTGGCGTTCTTCTTCAGAGCCGAGCGCGTCGCATCCATCTTCAACCCCCAGTTGTTCGTGAGCTCACCACCAGCGGCGTCGTACAGAGCGTGCAGGTTGGCGCTGGCACACGGCGTCTTGAAGGTGTAGAGGTTACCACCCGAGTCGCCGCCCGGGTACTTCTCGCTCACGGCCGCGACAGCGTGGAGAGGCTGGTGGACATCAGCAGTGATGTGGATGAGCTGGCGGATCGCCAAGTTGGCCGTCCACAGCGACTTGGTCGTGTTAAACGTCGTGAGGAAAGTATCGTAGACGCTCACGGCGTTGCCACCGAACGACAGCTTGAACAGGTTCAGGTCTGGCGCGGCGCTGCCCCACTGGGTGCCGTTGGCGTTCAGTGGCAGGTTCATGTAGTGCCAGTTGTCCATGGCCGAGAACGACGGCAGCAGCGGCGTGGAGCACGAGGTCGAGTTCTTGGCGCACTTGATCATGTCCGGCCACACGGCGGCCGTGGAGATGCGGTCCGTGTTCGGGAAGTCCTTGTCCCAGTCGCGAAGGACCTTCTGGATGGTCGTGCGGTCATCCGAGTTCATGAGCTGCGAGGCGATCTCGCCCACGAGCATGTGGCCGTTGTCCCACCAAGCCTGGACAGGCGAGGCGGCAAGCGCAGCGACGATGGCGGTGAAAGCACGCATGGTATCTTACGACGGAGCTGGAAGAGTACGGACGCTGTAGTTTCTCTCTGGACTTGCTCGACTGGAGGGCTGAGCAGGAAGAGGGAAAATGAAGTATGAGCGACTGGGAGGAGCTGGGATCGACTGGCACGGCCACTCGTCCACTCTTTCGGAGCTCTCGGTCTTCTCCCCCTATCTCACGCTCGTTATCGGAGACCGTGGCGTCGTTCCACCACGCAGCACAGATCAGCTCATGTCTCCCAAAGGCGTAATGTGTGCCAGACGTAACCGAGCCAGACAGCTGCCTGCGTGGCTTGAAGTGCGCGGAGAGCCAGCTGGACGCCCTGGCTCTGGTGTCTACAATGCGGAAGTGACGCGCCGTCCACAGTGGCGGCGACCGATGTGGCAGATTGGCTGTATCCATCCAACCACGCGGGTGAGAAGCAGACCCAATGATCAACTAAATGTATCTCCAGTTGATGGGCAAGTGTCAGGAGGCCACCCAGCAGCCCACTTACAACTTGAGGGCGATGGAGCTCTTGTATCGCACCGGATATCCAGCCCACGATCCATATGCAGTGTGGTCGTTGGGTACGATGAGCAGCATGTCACGAAGACCTTCGACGGCGATGGTCTCAATTATGAAAATTTGGTTTTCGATGCTGTGTGTAAGCATTGGAGAAGCACACGCGAGACAATTTGCTACTTACTCCCTCACGACAACGTGACGTAGAGGTCGTAGCGGTCATAGAGCTCATGGACCACACAGTGTGCGACAGCAGCCATCACAATCGTGATGGCGACCGCCTCGCGACGAAAGATACCAGGAAGTTCAACGATTTCGAGCAAATTGTCGCGTCGTCAAGCGGAATGACACATACATGCACACTTCTCCGTGCTCTATGCGAAGAGCGACTCGGTGGCGCGCGTGTGATTGCAGGCATCGACCCGTTCATGATGAAGTTTATCAGTGTGCCAGGCTGGCTGGTGCATTGATTGTCCGTGCAGTTGTCTCTCACTGGTTGCGCCAACTTCAAATGGAAATTGTTGGCTGCGGATTGTGAAATTTGATGTTCATCAAATTGGTTTTCTGGCAAGATCCAAAATTGTATTGTTTCTGTACTCCATCTGCGTGTACTGATATAACATGTCAGGGAATCAAAAAATGAAATCTGACGTTGGAAGTAGAAATTTGGGTAAACAGGTGCATTTGGGGAAAGATACACAGTAACACCCGATTTACACTTTCGAACACTATTTCAGTACATGAAAATGTACCAACGACCCGTAACCCTTGGCTGAACGAACGGCGTGCGGTAACTTTCGGCAAGTTGCAGCTCAACATGGCGGCGGCGCTCCCGTCGGGCTCTCCGACGGCACCTGCGGCGTTCCCGAGCCATCTCTACGCCAAGTACAAGCAAGCGACGTCTTTCTTCCAGAACTGGCTGCTGCGTGTGCGCAAGGCCGGCGTCGGCGCGTCCACAGTCGCCGCGAGACGTCACGCTGCAAGTGTACCACGCCATCGTCGCTGCTATCGCTCGCGAGCCCACAGCGCTGCCCCCGTCGCTTCTGCAGCTATGGCCACTGGCGCTGGCAGCCTGTGAGACCGCCATCACATTGCGAGCGCGCGTGGCGCTGTTCTTTCCTCCAGCCGCGAAGAAAGGCGGCGACTCACATGCGCACTTCCTGGGTCGCCTGCGCTCGTGGCTCAAGACGCTACGAGAAGCGAGCAAGACCACGGAGCCGAAGGCCTCTGAGAAGCGCGATTTCAGCAACTACTACAGCGTGCTCGAGCTACCGGACGACTACTTCACTCTGGACGACGGCGTGGAAGAGTCTCCGGCTCGGGAACAGAAGACGAAGCCAGCTCGATCCACACCGCTAGTGGCTCACACGCCGCTTTTCAACGACGTTTTCGACGACGATCTCAATGTCGAGCTGCCTTTCTTGTTCATGGAGCTGGAGGAGCTCTCGGAAGCTGTCTACGACGTGTTTCTCGACGTCAAGCGCGAGAAGAAGACGATTGTGGAGGCCACGGCGGTCGCGAAGGTTGCCGTTAATTGTGCAGCAACAGTCATCGCGAGGCTGCAGCTGCTGTATGCGCCAATCGCCACGTGCCAGGACATCATCAAGCTGATCCAGGAGCGAGCGCCGACCGAACAGCTCCAGCAGCTTCTTCTCAAGGTCAAGAAGGCGTGGACGCCGGTCCAAGAGGCGAATCCAAGAACGCCCGCGAGCAAGTACGTGCCTGGAACCATCATCGCGGATCTGTTGTGGGTGGCGCGTGGGCTCGAGAGCTTCGTGCCAGTGATGCCAGTCGTCCCGCAGCGCAAGATCTTCTTCCGCGAGGACGTGGTTGGCGGTATCTACGACGAAGACTCTACACCGCACTACTGCACCCCAGACATGAACGCATACCCGTCGCTTCTGTATAATGTATGGCTCGTGAACCACCTCAGTGGCATCCAGCACACAAGCCGGACGACGTTGGTGGGTGGTTCTTGAGCCAGACGACGGAGTTCTTCACTTCTCGCAAAGTCTCGATCGAGTTTGTGTTCCTGGCGATCTGCTGGATCCGGTCGGTCGCAGCGCTGCAGGGCAATGGGGGACTCAGCCGCCACATTAGTACGACGATCATGCAGCGCTGGAAGCTCCAGGGCCTGCTCAAAGCGGCTGTGGCTGACGGTACGGTACGGCCAGCGGATGTGGAGTTGTACGAGAACGTGAAGCGAACGACGGCGAACATGGAGATGACCAACAATGTCGTGGTGCTGGTCCGCGCGAATCCGCTGCTCGCTGGCTGCACGCTGCTCGACAACCAGTTCCGATACCTCGACATTGCGTGCGAGGCCGTGCTCACGACGTGGCACGTGCGTGCGTTCGGCCATCTCTACCACGCATTGCACGACCGCAAGTTGGTGGAAAAGAATCCGTTTTTCGAAGGTCTGCTGAAGGTCTACGACCGGTTCGTGTTCACACCGTCGCGAGCCGCTTCCGTCCACGGATCGTTCACACGTTACTACTTGGTGAGCTCTGACATGACGGAAGCGGCCGTGGATGCGATGCTCGGTCGTCGGGCTCCACCACAGGAGAAGTACCCGAGGCAGTTCGCGACGACCACCACTTGGAAGACCTTTCTCGCGTGTATCAGCTTCTAAGAGAGAGCAAGTTCTCCGTGCTGCCTGCTGAGTCCAGAACGACGGCATCCTGGAAGACTCTGCTTCACTCCGTCTCACAATTGGTCGAGGACGAAATCTCCAAGTCGCGCATACTTTCCCGAGAGATGCTCATACTTTGCGGTGATATCAGTGAGGTCTTCCAGAGTCTTTGCAGCGTGCTTTGTCGCCGCCACGCACTCGCCGAAGCGATTGCGACCCGTCGACGAGTTGCCTCGCGGATGTCAAGCGAAACACTGGCAGATCTTACACTCGAGGAAGTTGTGGTGCTGCCGCTATTGCCGTTCCTGGACTGCTTGAATCACGACGGCTCTATCACCGTGAGTGAGGACGTGGCCGACCTAGTCAAACGGGATGGGTCCACGAGAGCCCTCGCGGCTTTGGGTTGAGCGGCACGATCGAAATTCACTGTCGCCGCGCGGCCACTGTCGTGAATGAGTTCTTCCGCAAGCTCAAAGACCAGGACAACTTCACGCTGCCGGTGTCGCCTCAATGGGTGACCACGGAGTTTGGTGGGTACGCGCTATCGCGCACGGACGAGATCTCGGACGAAGGCCTCGACGCGAGTGGTGATCTGCTAGTGATGATGATGCAGAGCAGCGGTCCTCTGGAAGGCGATCAACTCTACAAATTGGAGAAATGTGTCATCAAGGAGCCAACTTTACTCTCCATCGGCGGATACGGAGTGCCAATTGAACTCTGTACGTTGTTGCATCAGGTAGCGGCGGGGCCTGCGCACGAGCTACGACTTGTAGAGTGGCTCATCCAAATGGACGCGCTCTACTACCAACCCAAGCATCTACGCTTCCCGCGCGCACCGGGCCTGCCGGAAGCGGCAGGTCTGGATGAGAAGTCTGCGTGTAACGCGTTGGCAGTTCACAGCGCCGCCAAGGCTGGACACTTGGGCATCGTGCATTTGATCTTGGAGGCCGAGCACTACCGTGATATCAACGCTGTGACCTACCACACGCGCGAGTCCCTCGCGCATATCGCCGTGAGATACGGCCATCGCGGCTTGTTCGATTGGCTTCTGGAAATGGGCGTCGGCGTCCGAAAGCCAGACGCCTCAGGCAAGTACGTGCACGAACTGACAAAAGACGCTGTGTGGAAGAGAGCCATCCAACTGGCGGCGGCGCATCAGCAACTCGACGAAAACAATCAACAAGGATTCAAGAATCTTGAGGAGAAGCGGCTACAGGACTACTTGGCTGCTGCTGAGAAGCACCGCCAAATGCTCCAGCGGCAACGCCAAAGTGGAGGACAAGGAGTACACGTGTCCACGCAGAAAGAAGCCAAGAGCGCGGAACCCACACGAACGGCTCCAAGCAAGAAATCGACGACAACGGATCCGTCCGTGCCAAGTCCAGACAACGTTTTCAGCGTGGGCAAAACAACGAAGACGAACAACAAAAAGAAGAAGAAGAACGCGAAGAAGCCTGTACCTGGCGAAGATGGCGCCACTGCTACCACGCTCATGGAGAAGCTTAGCGTCAGCCCGAGTGCTGCAGAGACCGATCCAGCGACAGCAATCGATCGAATCGAGCAGCTCTCCCGTGCACTCGATACGCTCCTGAACGGCACTGGTGTCCCTGAATCGGAGCGTGAGGCTAGTGCTGCCGTAGCGCTGGCGATCGTGGATAAACTCAAGCAACTCGTTACGACCGCGACGATACGCGACAAGGATCCTAGCGCGACGGAGCAGTTGGCGCTGGAGTGCTCGCGTTGTCTCTTTCTTCTCAGCAAGTACTTCCGTCAATTGCCAGAGCCACCAAAGCGGTCTCGTCCTACTCTCCCCAAGACGCCTGATGAAGATACTGGGAAGCTCTCGTCGCTCGAGAAGCTCCATCGACGTGCAGGGACTCCGTCGCATTTCCTCGACTTTCAGTCGTTTGCGATCCAGACGGCGCACTTGCTGGCGTCTTGTGGCCGAGCCTCACAAGCGGCAGAGCTACTGGAGCTTGTCGAGCGTCGACTACTGAAGATGAAGCAGCGCTCGGCGAATTTCCGTAGTCTGGTCGTGTTCCTCGTGAGTGCTCGTCGTGACCTACGCCTGCAGCCGACGCTAGGATCCTCAATCGAGGCGCAGCGTGCATTCGAGTGGTACGCATCGTGTCCTCGAGGCATTGAAAGCGACGCGATGCTGCAGCTACTAGACGCTTTGCACGGCCATACTTGCTACCTGCGGCTCAAGTGCGTCGAGGAGTTTCATTCCTATGCATTCAGTCGCTTCCTAGATCTCGTGGAAGGCATCGGCGGCCCTCGCCACGAGGAGCTACAAGGAATGGTGTTCATCGACAACTACGTCGTCGCCGACGCCGAGTCCCAGGAGAAGCTGAACCACAAGCTCAACTTGATCATGGTGGTCGCGCAGATCAGCGGTGTCCATTTCTATCCCGACTGCATGCATGTTGGAGAGGAGAAGATGCCCCTAGTGGACCACATCTTCTCAGCGACGGAGATCGTGCGTGCGACCTGAAGATCTGAAGACCTGACTAACGAACGGAACACGAAGACGGTGATCCATTACGGTACCCCTCTCACTCTCTTTCATCATTGTGTGATTTCGTATTAGGCTGACGCTCAAGAACGCGGACTGATGCTGTACGCGAGTCCACGGCGAAGCATCTCTTCGACGCTGCTGAACTCGCCCATGTGGCTACGTGGCGACTGCAGCATCCGCAGCATCTCCTCCATGTCAGCGTCCAGAAGCTGTGCCTCAAGCTCATCCAACACGACCAGCGCCATACCGAAGATGATGCGCCAGCCGTCGATCACGAACACGTCTAGCAGCCGAATCACCATACTCGCGTCGAAGGTCTCACATGTGGAAAAGAACGTGAGGAACCAGCGAGCTGTGTACGCCGCCACAGGCACACCCTCGCGCTGGAGATGCACATGCAGTCGCGGTTTGTGCTGAGCGAGTTGGTCTTCAAATCGTGAGAACAGTGGCTGCAGCACAGCGAGTCCCGGTTCGTACAAGTTGCGGTCGTTCTCCGGCTCACACAGCCCAACAAACAGCCAGAAACAGTCGGCTTCGTCGGCCTCGCCGCCGCAGACTTCCATCAGCAGCCGCACCAAGAAGTTCATGCCCTGGCAGTAGCCCACGCGTGGGTTGTACATGACGTACGCACGCAACACGCGACGGATCGTGCCTTCCAGCAAGGCGCGGTAGCATCCCAAGGCCTCGGCAGGCGTGCCGTTCTGGACGGCGTAGATGGCTCGACTGCACGTTCGAACGACGTCCACGTCGATCTCGCGTAGCCAGACCACTAGTCGAGAAGTATCGACGTCGTCCGAGTCCTCGTCGAAGCACTTCTGCAACAAGCCGTCGGCGATACGCGCGCCGAGCTTCACTAGCAAGCCTTCGTACATCTTGTTGCGAGAGTCGCGAGCTCTCAAGTGATGTGGAAGTGACGAGTTGGTCTCGACATGCCACGGCGTGCTGCCATACAACACGCCCAGCCACACGGCGCTGCGGGTCGACTTGGTCAAGCTGCCGTCGCGGATGCTGCGCTTCCACACAGCCGGACAGCGTCGGATGTGATGATGCAGATGCTGGTTGACCTTCGTCAGTCGTGCGATGGAGACGAGGTCCAGGAAGCCGCCGACCGCGTGGAGTACATGATCCTAGTTGACGATTGGGTTAGGAATCAAATGCTTCATCGTGGTCAAAACCAGAAAGTGAGGACGACGCACCAGGGAGAGAAGTTGCGGCAATGCCAGCGTTGAAGCGTCGCACGAATCGTGGTGGCCAGTCGTGGTGTCTAGCGACCACAAAGTTTTCTCGACTCTCACCCACTCGGCCTTCGTTAGAACCGGCCGTCGCTGTGAATCAAGCCATCGAGTGATAAGTGAGACCCTATCCAACACAGCGATCGCAGTGTAATTTCCTACCTGTCGAGGCGGCTTGGGCCGCGATGACGCGCTCGCAATCGCAGACTTGGGACTGATCGGTGGCGTGGCCGGGAGCTTCTCGGATCCCTTGGGCGAGTTGAACTTCTCGTTGAACGACTTGCGGATCGACGAAAACATGCTCGATTCCCCGTCGCTTTTCGAAGTTGTCGAGGCAACTTGGCGCTTGGAGTCCACGCTCGAACGTGACGTCCGTGACTTCCACGTCTGCTCGTCCAGATCCACGTGCGGCGTCTCGACGACAGGGTTCGACGCCAACGCTAGTAGCTCCGGCAGCGGCACGACCTTGGCGATCGCCAGCTCAGCAGGCTCGAGCACTGACGACTTGGGCGACAGCGGCAGCGGCTTGCCCTGTTCAAAGTCCTCGAGGGTGATCGAGCCTCTTGGCTCTTCATCATCTAGCGGCTCGTCCTCCGCCACAATGGACAGCTCGTCGGAGAAGGTGCTCCCGCTGAGTGTGGTCTTACTGTCACGTGACGACACGCTCTCGTGGTCTCCTGCGTGCTCTGGCTCGTCGTCGTCCTCTGGTTGGTGCGTTGACTTGACGACTCGCGTTGCGATCGCCCCTGCGACAGGCGACCTTGCGGACGGCCCCACGCCGATCACGATCTCCGTTTCGGTCTCACTCAGGCGCGAGAACAATGAGTAGTTGGTGTGGTAGAAGAACGTCGCGAGCTGCAGTCGCATGGTCGTGAAGAAGTCCATCTGCTGCCGCACGGCCGACGCGCTCGTCGCGTTTTCTATCGAGACACAAACTGATGAGCCATGGGATCACATAAGAACCAAGCAGTGCAAGCAGAGTCTCACCTAAATCTTCACCAAGCTCTCGCTCAAGCGGATCCAGCTGCTCGCGAAGGACAGCAACACGCGCCTCCTTGCCACTCTGGTCGCTCCACTTCTTGCGCTCCTCTTTCTCCAGCTCACTGTGGAGTTGTTTCCACTCCGCGATGCGTTGGTGCAGCGCGTCGTTTCTTGTGAGCCTCGATGCGAGCGGATCCAACACCGTGAAACGGATGGCTTGGTCCATCAAGTGAGCTCTCTCGCGACGCATCTGCTTCATGATCGCAAGGTAGTCGACGCCGACTTTGTAGCTCGCCGAGTCGTATCGAAATGATTGGGTGAAGACCTCGACGACGGTGCCCATGGCTCGGCACGCTGTGTTGATCTGCGTGAGCATGTCGCCCAACTCGACCTCCAGCTGCCGCAGCAACGCGTCGTGCTCTTCGAATCGCTCGATTCGATGCGTGAGATCTCCTGTCGTGTTCCTTCCGCTACCGTCTTTCCCTGGACGAGGCGACAAGAGCGCGCCCCGCCTCGAGTCCAGCGAGCTCGCAGTTCGAGGCGACGTGATAGGCGACGACGGCGTGCTGGTCGCTGGACTCGCATACTTGACGATCTTCTGCATCGTCTTCTTACGGAACTCTTGCAGTAGACCACTGCCTGTCGTGGAGCTGCTCGTCGCTACGGGTGGCGGGGGCGTCATGGGGGATCTGCCAGCGGACGCGCCGAAGGAGGACGACATACCGGGGCCAGAAAACATCACCTCCGCCCCTTGCTTATCACTCCGTGTGCGACTGTCTCTTCGTCTCTGTCGTGGCCAGCCAGTCTGTGTGTGCGCGTGTGGCCACGGGGGATTGTGTGGGCTCAGGGATGAGCTAAATCAGCCACCAACTGCCACCGCTGTGGCGCGAGTCCATTTTGAGCTGCGGATGAAACTGTTTGCCTTGTCGCTTCTCACAGGCGACAACACCGACGGACACACACGGCTGATGAGAATCCATGGGCCGCAGTGGTTCGACGACCGAGTTCAATGAGATCGTGGCGTTGTTGAAGCGCAATGACATCGATGGGAATAACGACGAGGAGGCCTCGCTTCAACAGCGGGATGCCCGCGACGTGGAGGACGACTTGAAGCGGCTCCTGCTCTTGTCTCGTGACAGTAAACAGCGAGACGAGATGATCCAGGCGCAAGCCGTGAGACGCATCACGCTCATCGCCAAGCAGCGCCGACAGAACGCCGCCCCAGTGGCTCGCATGTGTGCTGCGTGAGTCTGCAGGTGTCAGAAATGAAATCTCATCCACTGACCAGCTGACTGGTTTCTGGTTGTAGACTGCTCTGCAACTTGGCTCAAACAGAGCGTTGCCGTCTGAGCGCTAGCTCCTGTGATAGGTACGGCGCTTGCTGTCTGTTGGCTAGTCTCTTACCAAATCCAACCACTGACGTCATTTCTTGTATGATAGATGGTATTGTGTCTCCCATCGCCACAGTTGTCCACTAGCGATGCTGCTATTCAACACCATCCCTAGCTCAGGCTGCGATCTGCTGCTACGCCAGCTCAGTGCTGCTGCCCTACTGTCGTTTTCCGTGCAAAACGAGTGCCAACTGCAGCTGGACGCGATCGCTGGTCTGCCCATTCTACTCAAAATCCTTCAAGACATGCGCGACGACGCTGACGTGCGAGTCTTCGTCGCCGCGATTCTGTGGAACCTGACCAAATCGCCACTGCTCACACTTAAAATCGAGACCATCCACGGTATGCTCAAGGACACGCTCGTGCGGAAGCTCACAGACGTGCTGTGGACGCCACTCGATCCGTTCCAGTTGAGCGTGACACCGACTGGAGAGCGTGGCACAAGCGGTCTCATCGAAAGTGACAGCCCCGAAAACCTTGGCGTCATGCTCGCTGCATCCACCAGCACACAGCTTGCGATTGTGTTATGTGTGGAGAATTACGTGGGAAGAGCGAGGTCGCTGCGAGACCAATACCGAGCCGAGACGCCGCTCAATGAGGCAGGCAAGCGAGGAGATCCGTCCCAGGTCGTCGAGGGCCACAGTACCGCGAACTTCGACGAGAGCGGTGTGCTCAAGTCTCGGTCGTGTGCCGTTTGTGGCAAGGCGATCCGCCTCAAGCGCAAAGCGGTCACCAAGACAGGCAAGCTGCTTTACGTCGAGTGCGCTAGAGACGGCTGCGAGCAGACCTTCCACCCGGCGTGTTGCCGTTGGAAGCGGCTTGGCGACGAGCGCATCAAGGATCACGCTGCCAATTTCCACTGCGCGACCTGCATGCTGCAGTTGCCAGGCGTGAACTACAATGACTTCATAGCTGACAGTGCCAAGCACGAGCTGCTGCTGACCGAGACGCGGTTAAAGTCGGTGGGGATACAGCGCGTCGCCCCTCGTAGCGACCCTGCTGTCGCCTCACTCACCGGCGACAACGCAGTCTACTCGGCTCTACTGGACAAGCAAACGCAAGAGGTGGTCGCCGTGGGGCTGAAGAAGTATCGTGTGCCGGTGTCCAGCCAGGATTTGGAGATGTTCGTGATCGACGTGAAGTACACGCGAGTCCAAGCAACCGCAGCGACGCAACAGCGTCGCTGCGGTTCCGTCGCTGCTGGACGATCTCCAGTCGGCGGCTGGACGATCTCCTACGCTCGTGAAGGCGCCGTGACGCTTGCCGCGACGCCGGGTAACGCCGTCTTCTGGCCAGGTCCTTTCGTGCAAGATCTTGATGCCTCCCACTACACGCAACGTGTGCTGGCCGATCTTGAAGCGGCATTTCTGTACGAGTTTCAGGGCATGGCGCCCCATGACAAAGCGTACTCGTTCGGCCTCGCTACGTCTTCCTTCGCGGGATCTTCGACCCCTACTACTCTGCCGCCATCCATGACGGAGCCCCTCACTCAGAGGCTGTACACGTCACTGCATCCACGTCGAGGTATCTGCATGAAGCTGTTGACGGAGCAGATCGGACGCCACAAGCAGCTCACTGATCTGCTGCAACCAGGAGGAGTCTCATGTGACAGCAGGACAGCGTCACCGGCAGCCTCTGCGACCACGAGGAAGCCCAAGGCAAAGCCCCACATCGCAGGGCGTAAGCTGAACAAAGTCGCCGTGGCAGTGAGTGGACAGTAAGTAACAGCAAAGCGCGCTGATAAAAAAAAATTGGGCTACTCGTATATTAGGGTGCGTGAAGAGTGAGTTGCTGTCTACTGGCGTCATGTGTCATAGAAGGAAATGCGAGTCCGGCTTACACCTTGAGCGTCACGTCCGTGTAGATGCGCAGGATGTCGTCCACTGGGCCGGCGGGCATGCTCGAGGCCATGCCGTAGATGGCACTGCCGCCCTCGAGCTCTCCGTTCGGGTCGCCCTTGACGATCTTGACGGCATCCGCGAGGTCGGTGAGGAATTTCTTGCCCTTGCCAATGTGACGCACCGTCACGCACAAGTGCACGGACGCTGGGTGCTGCAGCGCGTTCAGACTCCAGCCCTTCTTGGCCATGGCGTCGCTGACCTTGAGGATGTTGATGCCCTCGCCTTCGAAGCACACGACCATGGCGACCGGGTCGCCCATGAGCTTGATGCCGTCGATCTTCTTGATACCGGCCTTGATTTCGTCCATAGTCTTGAGGATGCCGTCCGTCTTCTCCATGAACCCTTCGTGGCCCATGCGGATCATCGACGCCCACGCGGCGGCGCTGAGGGCGCCAGGACGCGAGCCGGCAAGCGTTGGCGTCACGTACAGACCGCCGGTCCAGTCCGGGTACGCGAAGTACTGGAAGCGACGCACCTCCTTGTTCTTGTACAGCACGACCGACGTTCCCTTGGCGGCGTAGCCGTATTTGTGGGTGTCGCACGACATACTGGTCACGCCGGGCAGGTCAAAGTTGAACGCCGGGATCACATCCGGACGCAGCTTGCGTGCAAACGGCAGGATGAAGCCGCCGAGGCAGCAGTCCACGTGGAGACCGACGTCGTTCTGGACGGCGATGCTGGACAGCGTCTCAATGTCGTCGATCATGCCGTTCGGGAAGTTGGGCGCGCTGCTGTAGATCATGATCGTGTTGGCCGTGATGTTCCAGCGCACAGCGTTCACGTCGATCTTGAGCGTCTTGGGGTCCACGGGCACCTTGATGAGCTTGATCTTGAGGATCTCGCAGGCCTTGTCGATGGCGGCGTGGGCCGTGACACACGCAATGATCTCTGGCTGCGTGATGCCGTGCTTGTGGCGGAACCACTCGCGGTGGGTCTTGGTCGCGAGGAAGATGCTCTCCGTGCCGCCCGAGCTCAGCGTGCCGCACACCTCGTCGCCGTTCGCTTTGACGCCGCTGCTCATGAGGTCGGCCGTCATCTGGATGACCTCGGCCTCGAACTTATTCACGGCCGGCCACAAGTCGGCGTGGAGCGGGTTCGACACCGAAAACAGCTCGTACGCCTTGTTGAGCACGGCCAAGTGGTCCTTCTCGCCGTGGTACACGGCGCCCGAGACCATGCCGTCCTGCCACTTCTTGTCCGAGTCGCCAGCCAGTTGCGTGAGCAGCGCGACCAGCTCGCTGTCACGCATGCCCTTGGGCGGCAGCGCATAGTTCTTGGGCAGTCTGCTCACGTGGTTCTCCTCGCCCTTGAGCGAGTGCTCGATCGAGTCCTCGATCTTCTTGATCTCATCCGCCACTTTGCCCGCCACGATCGGCAGCTTCTTGACCACGGCCACGGCCACGCCGCCGATGAAGTTGACCACGTTCTTGCGCGACACGTACCGCGCCTTACGCAGCACGTCCACGAGCGCCGTGAACACGAGAACAAAGGCAGCGGCCACGAGCATGTCGCCTGCCACGGCCTCCACACGCGGCGCGTGGACGGCTAGCGACTGCCACGCGTCCAGAAGCACGCTGTGGCTCGAAAGAGACGGAGCCGTGTAGCGGTAGTACGCGCCGCCGGCTAGTAGAAGAGGGTACGCGCGGCGCAGCGTGCGGTCGACGTTGAAGAACGAGCGCAGCGACACGTACACGAGCGCGGCGGCCACGCCCATGCCCAGGATCTCGCGCGGCACGTCGGCCACGAGAGAGTGCACGGTCAGCATACTGTTGGCGATTCCGGTTTTAGCGGGGAAGGATGTGTGCTCGAGGCGGAGATTGTTGGCGAATGATGAGAGAGGAAAGTTGGTCGCCAACGCTTCTTTTGTTGGTGTTGGTGTTGATGTTGATGGAGCGGTCGGTCTCACGGATGAAAGCTGTGGGACTAAACTGGGGTCGTACCGTAGATTAGTCCCGGAAAGCAGGAGAATCCCAAAAATGGGGCAGACAAATGACCCACATGAGACTGTTTAGACCCAATCTGACCGCGCCGAAGCCCAGAGAGGTCGCAAATGTTGCTGGTAAATCAGTAGACTGGTCGCAGTCGCCCAGACTAATCCCATTCTTCCGGATCCATAGTCTACTGTAAGGAAACCTGATGCCACAGATGGTAGATACCGGTATTCCGTGATTAGATGTTGAGGACACCAACATATAAACATGATCGAGGACGATTTTATACGTTGCAGCGCCAGCTGGTGACTTTGAAGGTGAAGAGCTCAATCGGACGAGAACCATCGTTAACGTTACGGTAATGTGGCGGGGACGGATGCCCAGGAATGGCGGCGGCGGCGACCGCGGGCGCGGCGTCATGCTGTTGCTGATGCTGCTGCGGAGCATCAACGACATGGACCGCAAGCCGCCGCTCACGCTCGGACTCATGGGTGCGTTCTGGTGAATTTGTATGGGCTTTCAACGAAGCGACACGACTGACACCACCGCGTACTCAACAGGCTTGATGTGCAGCTTGCACTTCCAGAAAATGATCAGTCCAGGCCAGTTCAGACGCTTCTCGCTGTGAGTTTGTATGCAATCTACGGTTACCATGCCATTTCTAGTCACTCACGGTCTATGCGTAGCTGCCCGGACAAGGTGATCTCCAAGATGGAGCTGTCGCGCGTGGTCATGTCGGCGCTGTTGCACGTGGACGACGTGCATCTCTACCACAACATGTGCGCGTACTCACTCTGCATTCAATTTTGATTACCAGTGCCTGACTTATAACTCTTGGGTGTACTGTAAGGTTATCTTTCCTATGGAAGGGGTACCATCTCGAGCACCGTTTCGGCTGGCTTCGGTTTGGCCTCGTCATCGTTTATCTACTGCTCCTGTGCCACGTTCTCGTCGTGGCACTAGCGTTTCTTCTTGAAAACGTCGTTGGCTTGAATGGATATCTTCGTCAGTGCAGCATCGGCTTCTCCGGGGTGCTGTTCGCCCTCAAAGTGCTTCTGAACCACGGATCGCCGGCTCTTTCGAATGTCTACGGCTTCCAAGTGCCCATCAAATACGCCGCGTGGCTTGAGCTCGTGGTGATCCACATGCTCGTGCCCAGAACCTCGTTCATCGGTCACATGTGTGGCATCCTAGCTGGTACGTCGGTCCGTATCTGTCGAATCAGAATCTCCACTGACTCAACTATCTCTCGTGATGGCCAACAGGATACATCTTCGTCGTCACACAATCAGACACGAAGATCATCGACCCAACTGCAGAACTCCTAACAAGAGTGTGGCGAAGCGCAACTCAGCCACCAGCAGCGCCTCGTGATTTTGGCCACGGGGCACCAACAAGCCCACGGGGAGAGGCTACTGACTTCACCAGTGACGAAGAGCTGGCTCGCCGTCGCCAGGACGAAGAGAACCGACGCGCTGCCAGTGGTGTTCGCGAACGATTTGAACGGTACGAGCAGGTCGACCGCTCTCTTCCAGAAACTCCGCCAGAGATCTCGCAGCACGAACTCCGACGTCGTCGCATGATGCGGTTCCAAAACACTTGAAAGGTTTTCTCAAGACAAACACAGGGATAATAAATATTGGTACAATGATTAATGACTACGATCGCCCTAGTTAGTGAACGCGCTGTCCGTGCGTGCAGAGCTCGAGCAAACACGCCACGCAAGATGCGTCCTGTACCGTGTCCTCGTCCCCTCCATTCTCCACCGGAACCTGCGCCTCATCCGGCATGGTGTTCACAGCCTGCTGACCCTCAACTGGATCACACGACTGGAATGTCGGCAGGAGATAGCTCGTTCGCCAGTACAGCACGAGCAGTGCCGCCCCAAACGCTGCCAGGATCGCGAAGTTGACACCCAGCACCACATCGAGCACACCCAGAGGTGAAGTCGCGAGACACCAAAGCACGTGGCCGAGCGATGGCATGGTGAGCGCGTGGACGAGTCGCTGATAGGCCATGTAGTTTGGGGAGCCTTCGTCACCGCCGATCCGCTCAAGGCTTTGCGAGATGCGAGGTGTGTTGCTCACAAAGCATATCGCCATTGCATAGCAGACCCACGTATACAGCGAGAAGCACCCGAAGTGGAAAGACCGAGCCGAGAGCACCACCAACGCCACTGCCATCGGCACGAACGAAAAAAAGCCTCCAGCGAAGTCTTCACGACCAGTTCGGAAGTCAGCCAAGGTCTGCGTCCACAGCTCTCGTAGAGTGTGAGGATAACGCACGCTCGGGTGTGGTGCCTGATGGCACGTCGGACACTCTGGTAGCTCCAGCCCTTTGAGCTGCTCGAGGCACACGCGGTGCACTTGTCGGTACTTCAAAGTCGTCGGATTGATGCAGTGGCACAGCTGAATCCACGTGCTGGGTACTCGAAGCGGGCACCTCTGCCTGTTCTCCCATTCATGACTCGACTCGGTCATGATTTCCAACTTCCCACACAGTGAGCACTGATCGCTGTAGCAGTTCTTCTCGTGGCTGGCACACATGGTTCGCCAGTGTTTGCGGCGACGTGAATCTCGCTTCGACACGGAAAACCCGGGTGGGACGGGCTGTTCGACGTCAGGGTTCGTGAGAGACTGCAGTTGCAGGCGGCAGACCGTGTTCAGCAGTCGATCTTCAAACAGAGTGATCCACTTGGAGGCAAAAGGAGTGATGAAAGTTGGACCCTCTCGAGGCATCAGCATGTCCACAGTGTACATCTTCCCCGGCAGATTCGTCGTAAATCGCTGGATAAACTGGCGATGCCAAAACGTGTCATCGTGGGTCGCTTCGAAGCTTTTGCACGTCGACGTTACTTGGATCAGCTCTGCGACTGTGAGGAACGCCGCAATGTGGGCGAACGCGTTGCTCTCGAGCTGCACCAGCGCCGCGTCGGAGAAAACGAAGTGAGGATGGTCATTATCAACTGACCAGTTGGGTGTGATAGCCGCGGGTGCGGCGATGGATCCCGACATCAAGATTTGGCGTTGAATCCAATAGGCGCATCCGATCACAGCGAGGGAGCACAACGTCATGCTCAGGAGCTGCTGGGTCGGCACTTGTCTCGCGGCCTTGAATGAACTCGTGTACGCGTAGACGAACCCTGTCGCGACCGCCGCACAAGAGTACAACCAAATGCTGGCCGAGATAAAGTGTTCTTTCGCCCTCCGAGCTGCAGCGCGAGCCGAACCTGCAGTGCTCAAGCGCTTGGCCATTGGCGAGGACAAAACTGCCTTGGCTTCCGATGCCTGGAAGAAGACGAGTTGCGCGAAGAATCCAACAGCGCCAGTGAAGGTGCCCATGTAACTGGTTGACGCCGCTTGCGGAAGAGCCGCTGAAGCTGTTGCTTTCGTGAAGCAGGGGGTGTCCTCCAATCCCCACACTCGAAAGCAAAACAGAGCTCCCAGAAGAATCGTGAACGACCAAAGCGCACTACCGAGCACGAGGAAAACCAAGTTACCGCCCAAAGCCTTTGCGTGGATGCCCATCGCCGAACGCGCGAACTTGTAGGACATTGGAATCGCTGTGAGCAGCGCAACAACGGCGCAAACCGTGATTGGGAAAACGGGAAGCGATGGCCCCCAGTAGAACATCGACACGTCGACAAGCACAAATGCTGCGCACGCAGTCATTCCCAGCAGCGGGCCGATCGAGGATTCGTGCGTAAACCTCTCCAACTTGGTCAAGTGAGCGCGGAGAAAATCTGGACAGCAGCTTGCGGTCTCAGTCTGTGGTGGCTTAAACAACGGCAGAGAGTGTAGCAAAATACACTGCGCCGTCAGGAAAACGAGCCCGGTGAGACTGTGAATCGGTTGAAACTGGAAGAAGACATGGCGCCAGTGCAGAGCTGTGCATGCAGCCACCCAAGCCACGCTCGCCAAGGTCCACGCCACGCCTTGGAAAGTGACGAACTGAAGGCCTCCTTGAAATGGCTGGAACACTTTGTAGCCCGCCTGCACTCGTGGCCCAAGACCAATGTGGGTGAAGAGGATCGCACCGACGGACACGACAAAGCCGAAGCCGTAAAGCACTTCATCCGCATGACGGAAACGCTCGTGCTCGTGGAAAAAATGAGCGCCAGCGAAAAGCAACAGCGAGCCGATTGTCGTGAAGCCGTTGACCCAAAACATGGAGCGAATGTCTGGGCGTTCGAGCAGCGTGCTCCAACTGACGTTCTTCGGCGCAGGGTGGACACGTGGGGACACAGTCGGAGTGATCGGAAAGGTCTGTGGACGTCGCTTGACTCTCACTGCTGACTGGTACAATGGAATGGACGAAATGAGACCAAAGTGCGGGATCGCTGAAACGACACCGATACCGGTGACCAGTCCTAATGGTAGGCTTTGCGCGGGCACGGAGACGATCAGAGTCTCAAAGAGAAGCTGCACGCCAACCAGCGTCCAGCCAACAGCCTGTCGCACCACAAACTGAGGCCCGCCTTCGAATGGTTGCCACAACTTGTAGTCTTCATACAGACGCCCTCCAGAGGCGTGCGCGATGAAGCAACCCAAACAGAAGAGAGCGGTTCCCAGAGTCAGCGCCACAATCCGAAGAGAGGTCTCATACTGCGTCGCTTGCTCGGCCATCTCACTTCTGAAGTAGTCAGCGGTAGCGTGGCAGAACACGGACGACAGCGTGAGCATCAAACTGATCGTGATCTCGCCACGCTGAAGCTTCGATTGGCGGATCTGCTGTCGCTGCGACAACTTCTGAGGAGAGATCGGACTGGGTACCACAGCACCAGCCTCCAATGTCGGGTGCTCCGAGACGGACTGAATTGGCGTGGCACAGAAGTACGGCAGCGACACGTTGATTGCGCACGATGCCGCACACCCCACCAAGAGAGTCAGCGGTGCCAACTTCTCGGCAAAGTGTGAGTTGTTGAGCACCAGCAACATGGACGCCGCGGCAAAGAATCCGTACCACAGCCACCCTAGCGTCTGCAGGAACACAAACTTGGTCCCGCCGATGAAGGGCTGCCACCAACTGAAGTCCGAGTTGGCACGCACGGCACCGAAGTGCGCAATGGGGCTGGCAATGGCCAACGCGAGCATGGTGATCACCCAGAAGATTTTCTCGTGGAGCAGGTAGAACTCCCGCCACTCTGGCAATGCTGTGATGGAACCTGCCCCTCCTTCTTGTCGAGCCGCGTAGGAAGTACAGCCTACCATGAGGGCGGCACCCGAAAGCAACGCGCTCACGTAGACCTCGGGCGGGCGCTTCACCGACTGCTTTCTTGGTCCAGGTTCGACGGTCGCTGGCTCGTTTGGTGTTGGCGTGAAGTGTTGCAGCGAGATCAGCAGGATGACCTGAGAGACCATGCCCATGACACCCACAGCGGTCGGCGCTCCTCTGGTCACCGCTGGACTAGCGTGGAAATCCGTACTCACGCACAGCATCATGGTGCCGACAACGGTTGCAGCGAAGAACTGCCACCCGAGGTACTGAAGCAGCAAGAAGAACGGCTCACCCTCGAATGGCTGCCACATGCGGTAGCCCGGGATGTCCTTGCAGCCGTAGAAGGCGTGGATCATGATCGCCGAGAGCGTGAACTCGGCACAAGCAGCGATGATGACGACGTTGGATTGCAGGCGGTGAGCGTAGAGATCAAAGGCGACGAAGAGCAGCGCACCGGAGAAAGAGATGAGCATGCTGACGATGGCCTTGGCATTGTGCGGGAACGACATCTTCTTCTTTCCTTGTTTCTTCTTGGATCCCTCGGCTGCAGCAGATCCTTCCGCTTCATCCTCCGTCTCTTCTTCCAGTACGTCGTCTTCATTGAATACTCCAATACTCAGGTTGAGCAGGATCTGGGCCACGAAGCCGATGATCCCGAGCAGCAAGTACTGGCCTTCCATCCACTTGCCCTGTTCGTCCATGCGGTTGTTGTTCGCCAACAGCACCACCGCGCCGGTGAGTCCGAGCGTGAGCAGGCTCCAGCCGAAGGCCTGCATCCACACAAACTCGGCACCGCCCTGGAAGGGCTGCCACCACTTGAATTTGGGCGACTTGATGGATCCGGCGAGCAGCGTGAGCGGTCCGACCCAGGCAAAGCCAAGCGTCGCGAGTGCCGCGAGCGTGAGCACGACAGTGCGCTCATGCTTGGGCACGACCTCGGCGGCGATGAACAAGAAGAAGGCGAGCACGGACAGCACCAGCGCCAGCACGCGGATCTCCTGCGAGTCGACCTCAATCATGGCGGCGGGCATGGTCGAAACGCGGCGGCGAGGCGACTTCTCGACCACGGAGCTGCTCATTGCGGAGAGCTCAGGCGACGGCGAGCGCAGCGGCCAGCGAGACGCACGTGTCGAGACTGATGCGGCGCCGGCCGACGGCGCGTCGTCCATCATGTCGCGTGCGGCGGCTCGTGGGGAATGCGAATATGTTGCAGGCGGAGGCGTTGGCGTTGTGCATGATGCCAGCGATCGATCGAGAAAAAAAGGGACCAGGCGGTGGGCGGCAGTCAAAAGTATGCATCGGGCGAAATCCGATGACTTGGTTTTTGTAAGAGATCAGAGTTTTGAGAGATACGGTACGCTGCAACTCGGCAGAGGACGCGACAGTTTCGGCCAGCAGCCAATGCCGAACATGCAAAAAGCCAACCGGCGACGTCGATGTTCCAAAATGGGGTTGAGGAGCGGGTCTCACGTTGCCTTGGCTTGCTACGCGGACAAAAGGATGAGCTGCATCTTCACGTGCGGCGTCAGCGGCGGCCGGCAGCCGGCTATAAATACGTACAGCGCCAAGCATTAGAGGCTCTGGCTGACGCCGCGGCATCACATCATCACGGTGTCGCATTGACTCCCCACGTTCGCGCGGGTTCACCTTCGCAGGCGGCCTTACCGTGACCCACAGTTTGATGGAAGATAAAGGAGGAGACCCAAGCGGCTGCGCTCTTTGCGTGGGAGCCAAAGTGCCGAAGAAGAGATGGATACACGAATGTACTAGTACACTCGACGCACCAGCAGAGGTCACGGCCGACCTTGAAGTTTGGCCGAGAGATCAAGAAGGAAACGAAACAGTTGCCCGACTTCACCCCCAGGCTGACACCTAGGGTAATGTCCGTGTGGACTTTCCCATGAGGAGATCCACAGAACGGATCGATTCGATCTCCGGAGTCGAATCAAGCTCAATTGGTTATGTGATATGCAGGTACACGCAGGCTCCATGGTGAGTGTGAGGCGGCTCAGTCCTCGCTAAGGAAGGAGTCGATAACTCATCATCTCACGTACGCAAACGTCGAGGGTGGGATCACGTACTGGGCCGCTCCATCAGCTCGCCGCTC
>JAADVL010000029.1:0-103796 GCA_023334995.1 Pythium sukuiense
GCGAGGCTGCGTCTGCGAGTGCCAGCGTTGGGGTGTGCCCAAAGTGACGGGCGGCGTGCAATCGTTGCCAACCTTTGGTGCTTGGTGTCGAGGGGTTTGGCTCCTCACTTCGTCGAGAGCTCGTGCGATTGGATGGTTCGCGCGCGTGGCTCTTTTCTGAGGCGCATTGTCACCCGGACGAGTGGATCGTCGATGCGCGCGTTCGCGAAAATCGAAGGGAACACTCACGCCCCAAACCAGATCGAGTGCTGGTGCGGAGCTGTTCGCGTTTGGGCAGTTTGGCTGGAAATGTACCGTACTGTAGGTACCCGCCAGAAACTGGACGGTCTTTGGACTTCCTGGCGCCATCGAAACCCGACCCGTTTCAGCTGACCTCTGCGTGTTTGGCTCGCACCGGATCGCGGGCACACTCTCGAAACGGGTTTTAAACCCGCATAACCCGTCCGGCCCGCTGCTGTTCTCAGGCCCGTACTGTGGGATCTCGGTTTCTGGAGGTTGGGTGGCCGGGCTCGTGATCCTGCTTCGCGATCGGTTGCGGGCAGCTTGGGTGCCGGCAGATTCCTTCCGCTCATTGCTCAAAACGAGCGCGAGTGCGTGTGCGAAACAGGGTATCGGACGGCAGTCTCCACGCCGCGTCTGTATCAGTCGTCCACTGCGCAGCACTCGAATCCCCCTCGTGCGAGGATTTTGCATTGCACTCGTCGGGCGGATCTTTCGGTCTAACCTCGAGCCAACTTCCATCAAGTTGTTGGTGACAAGCGTCTAACGCAATCACTCTCGCTCGCGTGGTTGAACCAAGACGCCAACAAGCCGACATGACGGAGTCGAGCATATCGAATATGCGGCTGCCGATGGTGGCGGCGTGCTCCATGGCGGCGCTGCTGCTGGCCACGCCAACTCATGCGCTCGTGCCGCAGGGCATCTACACGGAGAAGATGGACTGGATCGACCCGGACACGCCGCTGGACGCGCACCACGTGGACGTGCCGCAGGGCGCGTTCATGTTCGGCACGGGCCCGAACGTCACGTACAAGCTCGTGTTCTCGGACGAGTTTGAGGACTCGAAGCGCAAGTTCGAGACCGGCTTCGACGCCAAGTGGACGGCCATCGACCAGCGCGATACGTCCAACATGGGCCAGCACTACTTCCTGCCGCAGGCCGTGCAGATCGACAAAGGCAACTTGATCATCACGACCTCCAAGCCCAAGAAGGAGTACCGAGACGCCAAGTACGTCAGCGGAAGTCTCCAGAGCTGGAACAAGTTCTGCTTCACGGGCGGCTTCATTGAGACGCGTGCGATTCTGCCGGGCAAGTGGGGTATCCCCGGCACGTGGCCAGCGATCTGGATCATGGGCAACCTCGGTCGTGCGGCGTTCCTGGACTCGCAGGAAGGCCTGTGGCCGTGGAGTTACGACGCGTGCGCGCCGTACGTGGACAAGGGCGAGAAGATCTACCAGCGTATCAGCGCATGTGGTAACTCGACCGACAAGAAGGACGACACGCAACTACCAGAGCTGTACGGACTCAACAAGATGCAAGGCCGTGGGTCGACAGAGATCGACGTCATTGAAGCGCAAATCCGAGCCAAAGATGAGCCTGCGTACGTGTCGACGTCGCTGCAGATCTCGCCGAGTCTGTACGACAACATGCGTCCATCGCCTGGCAATCTGCCTCAGCCAGGCCAGTGGTATCCGGGTCTGAAGACTGGCAACTTCACCAACCTCAACAAGGACTACTACGGCGAAATGGGTCTCGACTCCATCTCGGCGCTCACGCAGCTCGACCCGAACTCGTTCACGTCGTACCACTTGTACCAGCTCGATTGGAGTCCGGGACCGTACGGCTACATCCGCTGGTGGCTCGACGGCAACTTCCTGTTTGAGATTCCGGGTGAGGCGCTCAACATTTGGGTGAACGGCATCCCGCCGCGAATGATCCCGGCGGAGCCGAGCTACTTGATTCTCAGTACCGCTGTCTCTGAGAAGTTCTCGCCGCCGTGTGAAGGCCAGATCTGTGACTCGATCTGGCCATCCAACTTCACGATCGATTACGTGCGCGTGTACCAGGGCAACCCGAACAACCTCACGTCCATGGGTTGCAATCCTGACCGCTTCCCGACGACGGACTGGATCATGTCGCATCCAGTCGACTACGGCCTGCCGTGGTACGCTGCTATGCCAGTCGACACAGCGCTCACGTCGTTCTTCGTCTTCGTGAATGCGATTGTGAGCGTTGGCTTCGTGTTCAAGGGCGCTAAGCACGCGCGTCTCGGCTCCGCGTACTTCAGTACGCTGTGGCTCACGGCTGCCTTCTACGCGCTGTTCTCACTGGGCTGGTCGAGCTCGTCGCTCGAGCCGCTGGGTTGGATCCACACCACCATCGCGATCCTCTGTGGCGTGGTGTTCGGTGGTGTGTTCTCGCTCATCCCAGTCGGTGCGCTGAGTGGCTTGCTCGGCTTCTACGTCGGCATTGCGATTGGCGAATTCACGCCTGTGCTCGTCGCGCGCATTTTGTGTCCCGTGCTCGTCGTCGCTGGCATCGCGCTGTCACTGTCCCACGTCACGCCAAAGCACGTCGTCATCGTCTCGACGGCTCTTCTCGGCAGTGTGACGTTCATGATCTCCTTCTCAGTTTTGTTCGGCAAGGGCGATGTAGCAACCAACCTGTGGGTGTTGACGGGCTACATCTTGGGCGGAGCTGGTTACACGCCAACCAAGATCATCACACACGAGCACATCGTGCAGTACGCTGTGCTTGCTGCGTTGAGTGCGTCGGGCGTGGGCTACCAGTACTTCAAGAACCGCCTGGTCCAGTTGAAGTGGAATGGACAAAAGGTGCAAAAGGGACGTGCGCCAGTGTCGGCGAGCTCTGACGCGCGAACGCTCAAGACGGACGAGTCGACTGAGGAAAAGATCAACTTCTTCTCCCCCGCCAAGCTGCCTCGCAACATGCAGCAGTACGCGACGATCTTCCGTATCGCGGCGAATGTTCAGCGTTCGTTCGGCTTCCAGCCGGGCAACTTCCGCAACCAGGTCGAACACATCGTCATGCTGCTGACGAACACGTCGCGCAAGAACGCCAACCCGTACCGCAAGCTCCACGACTTGGTCTTCAGCAACTATAGCCAATGGTGCCGCAAGCTGAAGATCCCGTCGCTTCACTGGAGTGAAACGCGTGCGCCGCAGGGTGGCTTCACGGCCGTGGACGAGATCTCTGTGGACCTTTGTCTGTTCTTCTTCATCTGGGGTGAAGCTAGTAACCTGCGCCACACGCCTGAGTATTTGTGCTTCCTGTTCCACAAGCTCAAGGAGGAGTTCCCGGCTGTCCGCCACATGACGCGCGAGCCCGGGTTCTTTTTGGATACGGTGATCACTCCCGTGTACAACATCCTCAAGGCGCAAATGGGCTCCAAGTTTGACCACCAAGATCGACTCAACTACGATGACTTCAACGAGTTCTTCTGGAAGGTGGATTGTCTCAAGTACGACTACAAGCACGAAGACGTCGTCGATTTGTCCATGTCACCAGGCCCACCGCAGCGATTCGGCCAGCGCAAGTTGAACGGCCAAGGTATCAACGGCTCCGGCTACTTCCAGAAGCGCAAGAGCATCGCTGAAGCTGTCAACGAGGCATCCAAGAGTTTCCTGGAGAAACGCACGTGGCTCACGCCGCTGCGTGCCTTCAGTCGCATCTTCGACTTCCACGTCGTGACGTTCCATTTGTTGGCGACACTTGCATTTGCGCAAGAGCAGGAGTTGAGCTTCCCGTCGACTGTGAAGCTGATGTCGAGCGCCTTCTTGACCCCATTTGTGCTCTCGGTTCTCCGTGACGCGCTCGACATCGTTGCTGTCTACCACCCGGACACGTCGCTGTCAGACCTCAGCCGCCACGTCTCTCGCATCATTTTCCACCTTTCGCTGACGACGATCACGTTGACTCTGTATTGGTATGCGTGCAGTTACGGTGAGCAGTGGTGGGCGACGTACTACATCGTGGCAACCACGCTGCATGTCCCGGGTTTCGTGAACTGCCTCCTCCAGGTTTTGCCGAGAATCAACAACTGGCTGCGCCGAACCCAGTGGGCTCCAGTTGCCATCGTGCGTGATCTGCTCAACCCGATGAACCGACTCTACGTGGGTGACAACGTGCTCGACCCAGCCTCCGCAAGCTTCGGCTATCAGCTGTACTGGATTCTGATGGTTTCCTGGAAGCTCTTCTTCAGCTACAAGTTTGAGATCTCTCCGCTGGTGACTCCGTCGTTCCTGTTGTACGTAGACCACGTCGAGAACCGCGTGAGCATCATTACGACTGCCGTGTTGATCTCACTAAACTGGATCCCGTTCTTCTTCGTCTACTGCGTCGATATCACGATCTGGAACGCGATTTGGCTCGCCTTCACCGGCACGTTCGTCGGGTTCTCGTCGCGCATCGGTGAGATCCGCAACTTCGGCCGCGTTCGTGCTGCATTCAGCCGTGCTGCCGACGCCTTTAACGCCAAGATCATCTCGCAGAAATCCAAGACCGGTGTGCAGATCGCGGACGCGTTGTCTCACTCGGCATCGTACGGTTCGCTGTACGGCCACGAAGTCCTTGACCGCGTCAACGATGACTCCAACGTTGCAGGAGTTCGTCGTCCGCATGATGAGACGCCTCTCCTGTCGTTTTCCCGCCGCAAGCAGACAGCCGAAGAGCTCAAGAACCAGCGTCGCCAGAAGTGGTTGTCCTTCTCAGTGGCCTGGGACTCGATCGTTGACTCGATGCGTGCCGACGACTTGATCAGTACCAAGGAGAAGTATCTCCTCCACTTCCAGCGCATCAACGGATACCAGCGTGAGATCTACTTGCCGATGTTCCAGCTGGCTGGCTGCTTCGAGACCTTCACGTCGAACATCCAGGACTTGTACATGCAAGATGGCGAAGTGTCGGAGCGCGTTCTGCAAGACAAGCTCCTCGAGGTGCTCGGCGAGAACCCGATGATTGAAGAGTCGATCGAAGAGATCTGGGAACTCGCCTCCTGGGTCTTCATCAACATCTTGGGCCCATGCCACACGAACGACGTGCGCTACATTTGTAGCACGCTGAACTCGTGGGCTGCGCGTGGTGTGTTCCGAGCGTTGAACTTCCAGAAGGCAGGTGGATGCGGACGAGCTTTGGCTGACGTTCTCGTGCACCTGAAGTCGCACCTCTCGTCGTGGAAAAACAACGCCAAGACCGTGCCGGTGCGGAAGAGTCCGGCTGAGTACTCGTCGTACCAGTTCCAACAGTCTGGTGGCGGAGGCATGCGCCCACTGTCGGGCGGCATGACCAAGTCAGCGAGTACGACGGGTCTGTCGTCGCTTGGTGGAACTGTGCCGCGCCGAAGCCGCGGCGCCGGTGTCGCTCGTATCGCTGCGATGAACCACGTGTCGAAGCCGATGGATAAAGGAAAGGGCACCCACTCGATTCCTGTCGCGCACATTACGCAGCTCCGCGATCGTATGCGCACGTTCCTCAACGTTGCCAAGAGCATGCTGGCTCAGCTGGACGAGCGTGATCCATTGTATGCCGAGAGCCGTGGCATCTCCGATCGTCTCACCTGGATTTTGACTCAAGAGCGTGGCTTCATGTGGGATGACGACTACAGTGGTGAGCAGATCACTCTGACCGCTTTCGAGCGTCACGCTGAGACCGTCGTGCGTCACTTGCACGGCCTTCTCACGTTGCAGAAGATCGATGCTGAGCCGACGTCGTACGATGCCAAGCGCCGTCTGCTGTTCTTCGTCAACTCCCTATTCATGGACATGCCGACGGCTCCGCTGCTTGAGGAGATGAAGTCGTGGAGCGTCATGACGCCGTTCTATGGTGAAGACGTGCTCTACTCGAAGAGCGACTTGGAGACCAAACGTGATGGTCTGGACGTGCACACGCTTCTGTTCCTGCAAACCCTGTACAAGAAGGACTGGGAGAACTTCCTGGAGCGTGTCAAGCCGAAGAAGAACTTGTGGAAGGATCCGGACAGTGCCATGGAACTCCGTCTGTGGGCATCTCTGCGTGGGCAGACGCTCGCTCGCACTGTGCAGGGTATGATGTACTACGAAGCTGCCATTCGTCTGCTGGCCGACCTGGAGCAAATGTCGCCGGAGCTCGTCGAGGATCTGATCAAGACCAAATTCACGTACGTCGTGGCTTGTCAAGTATACGGTCGCCAAAAGCGCAATAACGACCCCAAGGCCAAGGACATCGAGTTCCTGTTGCATCGCTTCCCGAACTTGCGCGTCGCGTACATCGACGAGATCCGTGTGAACTACCAGAAGGAGCAGTCGTACTTCGCAGTCCTCATCAAGAGCACGGAGGAGATGGGCACGGTCGAAGAAATCTACCGTGTGCGTCTCCCAGGTAACCCGATCCTTGGAGAAGGAAAACCTGAGAACCAGAACGCTGCTGTGATCTTCACGCGTGGCGAGAGCCTGCAGACGATCGACATGAACCAGGACGGATACATCGAGGAAGCCTTGAAGATGCGCAACATGCTCGAGGAGTTCGACACCGGTCTGCCTGGTCGTCCGTACACGATTGTCGGTCTCCCGGAGCACATCTTCACGGGCAGTGTCAGTTCGCTGGCGAACTATATGGCTCTCCAGGAGACCTCGTTCGTGACGCTCGGTCAGCGTACGCTCGCTCGTCCTTTGCGTGTTCGCCTGCACTACGGCCACCCGGATGTGTTCAACAAGCTCTTTTTCATCTCGCGCGGTGGTATCAGCAAGGCGAGCAAGGGCATCAACTTGAGTGAGGACATTTTCGCTGGCTACAACAACCTTCTGCGTGGTGGCTCCGTCACGTTCCCCGAGTACATCAAGTGTGGCAAGGGCCGTGATGTCGGTATGCAGCAGATCTACAAGTTCGAGGCCAAGCTCGCGCAGGGTGCAGCGGAGCAGTCGCTGTCGCGTGACGTGTACCGTATCTGCCAGCGCCTCGACTTCTTCAAGCTGCTGTCGTTCTACTACAACCACGTCGGCTTCTACTTGTCGACGTCGCTCATCATTTGGACAGTGTACATCCTTCTGTACTGCAACCTGCTCCGTGCGCTGCTGACTCTGGAAGGTGTCGGCGGTCGTGAGCCCGTGTACCTCTCGCGTCTGCAGGTCATGCTCGGATCCGTGGCGTTCTTCACGACTGCTCCGCTTCTTGCGACGATCTCGGTGGAGCGTGGCTTCAAGGCGGCGATCAAGGAAGTGCTCATGATCATCGTCACCGGCGGTCCGCTGTACTTCCTGTTCCACATCGGCACCAAGTGGTTCTACTTCGGCCAGACGATCCTCGCCGGCGGTGCCAAGTACCGAGCGACCGGCCGTGGCTTCGTGACCAAGCACTCGCAGTTCGATGAGCTCTTCCGATTCTACGCGAGCTCCCACTTGTACGCTGGTCTCGAGGTGGCGTGCGGCTTGACGCTGTACTATATCTTCACCGTTGGCCAGCAGTACTTCGCCATGACGTGGTCGCTGTGGCTCGTCGTCGCGAGTTGGGTACGTTTGTTTGTCTCTCTACTTCCTTCACATCTCTACGGTTTGATGAGCTGACGTGTCTCCTTTTGTTTGATGTAGTCTTTTTCTCCGTTCTGGTTCAACCCACTCGCCTTTGAGTGGTCGGACGTCGTGGAAGACTTGCGGTCGTGGCTCAAGTGGATGCGTGGCGATGGTGGTAACCCGGAGCAGTCGTGGGAAGCATGGTTCAAGGAGGAGAACGGCTACTTCCTCACGCTCAAGCCGTGGGCGAAGGCGTGTGTGACGCTCAAGGGTCTGCTGTACGCATGCGTCGCTGTGGCGATCGCTTCGACTGGCAACTCGTACCACTCGCTCGAGACGGCGCACACGTGGCTGCCGTGGTCAATCTGCATCGGTGTCGTCGCCGTATACGGTGCGGCCTCGGCTGTGTTTTTCAACTCGCAGTACGGCGAGTCGGGTCTCGTCCGCTTCATGAAGGTGATCCTGGTCGTCGGAACTGGTGGCGCTATCATCACGTCGCTCGTGCTCGTCGACGGCATGCTCGAGTGTCTGTTCAGCATGTGCTACATCGGTGCGGCTGTGGGCTGCTGGGCGCTGCTCATGTTCGGCGCCAACTCGCGTCTCGTGCAGACGATCTACTTCGCCCACGACGCGATTCTTGGTGTCATGTACTTGTCGGTCATCCTCGTGCTCTCGGCGCTGTACGTGCCTGGCAAGATCCAGACGTGGCTGCTGTACAACAACGCGCTGAGCCGTGGTGTCGTGATCGAAGACATCCTGCGTGCCAACTCGCGCAACGACGACCGCGACGACGACGTGTCGCTGCAGCAGATGCGCTCCATTATCATTGAGCAGCAGCGCGTGATCGCGGCCTTGACTTCCAACGGAAGCGACAGCGACGGCCCCGGCGGCACCAAGAAGGGCAAGGACGACATCACGCACACGCTCAGCGACAACACGCTCAACGCCATGCGCAACGTGTCCGAGTCGGAGCTCGCGGCGCTCCATGACGCGTCGCTCAAGCTGCAGCAGATCGTGCAGGTCGACGTCAAGCCGCCCATGGCGCCGCACAACACGGACACGACCCCTTCCTTGGCCCGCACACGTCGCGCGTACTCGTCGAGCGACTTCCAAAACGACCACGGCCTGCCACCCTTCGCAAACGGCGACAAGCGCCACTAGAGCGGACGTGTGTCTGTGTGAGATTTATCTGGACACATGAGGATTAGTAGGCGAGGTCCATTTGCATAATAACGATGCGTGAATCGATTTTGAAGAAATATTCATGTGAGATTGGGTGACGACTTTGAGTGGAAGACGGCAACGACAGCGATGGGGACTCGGCAAGAGTCCGACGACACGACAGCGACACGTTTCTTGTGGATGGATGGATAAATGGCCCTTCACACCTCCGACTGCTTGCGCACGATCTTGCTGAAGCTGCTGAGGAACTTCATGTTGAGCTTCTTGGAGCGCTGGCTCTTGTGCGACATCAGCATATTATCGCCTCTGGCCGCGTGGAGCGACGCACGCAAGTTTTCCGCCGTCAGCGGCGAGCAGCCCGACACAGAAAGCTTCTTCTCGATCTCATCGAAGTTCTTGTCGGCGATCACTCGAATCTACACACGACACCAATCCAAAAATGAGATGATTGACCATGAAACGCGACGACCTTCCAGAGAGATGGATGTACCACAGCCAAATCGACTTCGGGCTGATCCGGTGAGATGTCAGCGAACAGATTGTCGCTGTCAGCAGCGAAGCATTCATCAATGCCCTCTGAGGGTGCGACCGACAGGTCGACGAAGAGCTGCTGGATAGCGGGTGAATTCCGCTCAATGAAAGGGTTGAGTATCCTAATGAGGGTCCACACAAAACATTCAGGTGAGTTGACCTCCGTTCGAGCATGACAACTTCCGAATACCGAATTCGTACCTCAAGTGGGCCTCCTTCTCGTTGAAAAGCACCGAGGTCGCTGTCTTGAAAAGCAACTTGGTGATGAGGACCAGGATCTTTCTCGTTTCAGGAACAGGCTCCTTATCCACGAGATCGTGCAAATGAGGTGTCGTGATCGCCGGACACACGAAGCGCAGGAAGAGGAAGCCACCGATGACAGACTAACACAAACGCCACAACAAAAGTCAGTCTTGAGTCGGAAGTCTCATGGATGTGAACTGCTCAACGTACGCGAGTCAACGACGCGGGATCTTCCAGCGCGAGTCCTTCCATCGACCCGTCGAATCGGTTGATGACCTTGGCGTTGAGATGGGAGCAAATGTGATAAAAGGATCGGGGAATCTGTTGATATCATACACGGCACCACATGAGGTCAGCTTTGCGGACACGAGAGAAGCAATCGTGCACGCCACCGACCTTTGTCTTGTTGGCGATGATCGAATCAAGGATCAGCTGGCAGGCGTGCATGAGATTATCAGCATTGCGTTGCGCAGCAGCTTCATCGACTTCCTCCTATTATCACAATCCGAGATATGAGATTCACTTTCCAATCCCCAGTTCCAAGTCAAGCATGACTCCATACCTCTTGAAGAGTCGGTGCTAGATCGATATCACTCAGCTTGAGCTTATAGATCTCCTGAATGGGGTCAGTGAGAATGATCTTGATGAAGTTGCCGCCAACAGACTTGCTGAACGTGGACACGAGGCGACTCGCGTAGTCGTCAGATCGGAAGAGTGTCGCGACGTTCATCACGGAAGCAACTTCGCTCTCGATCGCCCACTTTATCAGTCGGCTGAGACGGTTGTGACGGTTGAAAAGACGCACAAGGGGAAGAAGCAGTGACGTCTACGCAAGACAGAGCAAACAATCATCAAATGGCCGCCCAATAGTCCATAGAAGACAGTCGTGACCCACCTTTTCTTCACGCGATGCCGTTTGGAGGATCGAACTCACAACGGCCATGTTGTCCTCGATCACCAAGATACCCAAATCCTTTGGTAGTCGCTTCCGATTTCTTGGATTAGGTGCCTGCAACATCCAAGTCACGGTCAGTTGCGTCCCATCCTCACCCGACTTGACGTGACCTACCGGCGAGTTGAAGTCGTCGACACTGAATTCTCTTGCTGATCTAGTGCGAGGCAGCGCTTTCGGAGAGCGAGCCAACCTGAGCACGGACACGTGGGTGGGTCAGTATAAACGTGAACATCGTCCTCGATTGTTGTGTGTGCAGCCAAGCCGGACGTACTTGTAGTCTGCGAACTCGTCGCCTGACGACTGAGAGCGTAACGAGCGCAGCGTGTTCTGGTCCATGAGGCTGAACTCGTCGCGCTTTTTCGCAGGCACGCCCTGTCGGATCTCAGCGATCACGTCGTCGTTGATGATGATCTGCTCCGAGGAAGAGCGCGGCTCGCTCACGGGGGACATAAAGTCGCGCATGACTTTCTGGATCGAGTCCAGGATACCGTTGGACTCGAGGAACTTGGCGTCAGTCTGCAAGAATAGGGGAATTAAATCTTCATGAGCCAAGAGCCACCTCACAAACGACAGGAAACCCGTTTCTCACCGCTTCAAACTCGGACAGACGCTCCGAGCCCGCATCGGAGTGCGCGTCGTCGTCGTCTTCCTCCACTTCGCTCGGCTGGTCGCTGTAGTTGCTGCTCGTCGTGCTGAAGTGATCCAGAAATTCTACCATACCACATACAAATGTGAGTGGACTCAATGAGCTCCCAAGCCAACCAACACGACGTACCGGTGGGCGACGAGCTGTTGGTACTGTTGATCTGCTTCGTTGATGCGAACGAGTCGTTCTGGAAGGTCAATTGCAGCGTGCGGGCGATCTCGGCCAGCTCCATCGCCTGCTTCTGTAGGTAATCCGTACTCGCGGCTGCAGGCTGCTGCTGAAACGCCGGCAGCTCCATGGCTGGAGCCACTGGCGGCGGCGGCGGTGGAGCTTCCTTCTCTAGCAGCTCTGCAGACTCCTCATGGACGATGGAATCGCTCGGCGTGACCAAAAACTCCTCCACGACAACCGGCGCTTCGATGGATTCTCGCGCCGCACTGGCTCGCTGCTTCTCTTCCTCGAGCGCCTTGCGCAGCTCCTGGATTTCGTGCTTCTGCTTGCGCACGAGCGCCATCGCGTCTCGAAGCATCTGCGAGATCTCGGGCTCCTTGGCGGCCGACGCCTCCTCGATGGACCGCCGCGAGTGCTGGCTCTGGCGACGCACCGTCGCGTCGTCCAGCGAGAGGCGATTCGCCGGCATCGACCGCGCGCGCTCCATGCCGCTGAGTCTCGGGATCGCGATGTCTTCGCTACTGGCTCGCGACGTCGACGACGACGCCGACGCGTTGCTGGTCGTGGTGAGCGCCATGGCCGCCACGGACGCTGACGGCGGCTCGCTGCTGCCGCTGCTGGCGTGCTGGATCATGCGGATCCAGTCGTTGCGAGACGCGTCCGACGCGCAACGGAAGAGCATGACGCGGTTGGCGCTGGACGTGACCTTGAAGCACGGCCCGCATTCCTCGGCGCTGGCCTCCATGTCGGCGAGCTGGTCGCTGTTCTTGAAGATGCGGTCCACGGCCTTGACGACGCTGCCCACGAGCGGCACGATGCCGCGCGGGAGCTCCTCCAAGTCTTCATAGAAGAACAGCACTCCGGCGAACACGGCCACGTGGAACTCGTGCCATGGCGACTCGAAGCGCTTGCCTTTCTTCTCCAGCGTCGCCAGACGCCGCGAAGACCACGCCGTGGAGCCCACGGACGCGCCCGTCGCAAGGGCATGGAGCTTGCGCTGCAGCTCCACGCCTCGCAGCAGCAGCTCGGGGCATTTGAGCGCGTTGACGCCGCCACCGGCCGCCGACGAGCTGAACACGTGTGCCGACTGCGACTGTGACTGTGAATGCGAGAGCTGCTGCGCCGGGTGGCTCTGCTGGCGGTGGCGCAGACGCGAGCGCGCGTTCACGTCCACGGGCGAGTCGTAGCGCACGCGCTGCGGGGCGGGCGACGACAGCATGTAGCCCGAGGACGCCGTGCCGCTGCGGCCCATATTCATCGGCGATTCGCTTCTCTTCCGGTACTGTACTGTACGAATACGGGAGTAGAGAGGGACCTTGTCCAGGACGGGCTTCCGCTCAGACAGATGTGGAATTTCGCCAGCTGGCGCGTTCTCTCTCTCTCTCTTTCCGATTCCAACAAAAACCCCACGTCGAGATCGCCAACGTTGGCGTTGTTGGCGTTGCTGGCGTTGTTCGCGTTGTCGGTGTTGGTGTCTGGCTGGGACAAGATGACAAGCGCCGCGGCGGCGGGGTTGGTGTTGGCACTTCAGTCAACTTCACACAACGCGACACCCAGCAACAGAACCCCAAGGTGAGAGAGGAAGGGAACGGAGTGACGGTCCATTTCGAGAGTCACAGAACCAGGATAGTTTGCAGATGGATGAAATGCTCTCCCAGCAGGTTTTGGTGTTTGGCATGGAGGTACTTGGACAGATAACCACCTTGTTCTGTAATTGAGAAGGGAACCTGAGTGTGATTACAGAGTGTATCCAACCGGACGCCGCACTGGCCTCAAGATGGAGCCGCACTGCGGCTCCCACTGACGCCGGGAGATCATGATATGTGTTGCGAGAGAGCGTGGTTGGCTCTGCGGGGATTAACAGAGGCTGGTGACTTCAGCACGGATCGCTTCGTATTGTAGCAGCAGTTGCGTTCGCCGCGTGCTTCTGAGTCGTCCTGGCCATCTTCACTTTTGTGCCCGGTGCCCGGCGGTGGGGCGTGGCGGTTTCGTTGACGGTGACAGTGGGCTGCTTGCTTGTTGCCCGAGCATCGAATCTGTTCTGGCCAATCTTGGTCTCGGTTGCCGTCTCTACATCAGGTCGAAATTCACTCACAATGTGACGACGGTGGTTTTTGCCCACCACGATGAAAGTGGTTTTTGATCTCTCGAGATTTATGTTGCGGACTGGCAACGTTGAAAAATTACCATTGGCGATTCTTTTTGTTTCCCATTTTGACTGTTTCAACCCTACCCCTCCGTTGTTTCGATTCCGTCACAGAGTGAGTGCAGCCAGCCATCGCTCTCCATTCATTTTGGCTCGGCGGGTTGTGATCTTTGGAGCCATTTGCGGGTGGTGACCCGCCTCGAAACGGGTCTTGCGATCCTAAAACCCGGCCTGCTGGGGGCGCTTTCTGTGGACTCGGGCGCTCGCCCCCAATCGCGGTTGCAAACCATTCGACGTTTTCGCACCGCTACAAGCACGAAGTCGATCACCATGGTGCGTGGATATGCCGTGGATATGCGCGTGACGGAGCGATACAGCGACGCGAGACACATGGCGATCCATCTCCGCGAAAACGGGCGTTTTTAGACTCGAAGAAAGCGCCCAGATCGCCGTCTTTTTGACGCGATGAGAATGGATCCCGTGGACGTGTCGACATCGACATTGACACTCGCTGTATTGCTGTCGTGACATGCTAAAGACATCTGCCGTGGCGAATTGATGGATGCATGGATGCTTACAAAGCGATTCGTGTGGTGTTGCAGGCTAACCGCAGCAAGAACATCTTCGCGTACTTGGACTCTGACGATGAGGACGTCCCAAAGACGGCCCCAAAGAAGGTCGAGGCCGCTGCCCCAGGCGCCCCAGTGGCCCTGAACAAGCCAGCCGCCGGCAACAAGAAGACTCCTAAGAAGACCGCTTTCGTTGAGGGCGAGAAGAAGTGAGTTCCAGCTGCTGCTTTGAGCGTCTCCCCGAACGACAGGAGCTGACAAGACGCCGTGCTCTTGGTGTTTGATTGTAGGGAGACCCGTGCTCCTCGTGAGGGTGCTGCCCCACGTGAGGGTGGCCGTGGCGCTGCTCGTGGTGGCCGCGGTGGTGCCCGCGGTGGTCGCCGCGACTTCGAGCGTCGCAGCGGCACTGGCCGTGGCAAGGAGACCTCCAAGCAGGGTGGCGGTGCCCGCAACTGGGGTAACGACGCCGACAAGTCGGAGCTGTACGTCTTCTTCCTCAACGAGATACCTGCACGTGCCACAGTAGCTGACGTCGCTATGTATTGATTTGGTTTAGCGTCGCCGAGGCTGAGGTCCAGGAGGGCAAGCCAGTCGTTGAGGGCGAGGAGGCCGAGGCCGCCGTTGAGGCCCCTGTCGAGGAGGAGGAGGAGGAGATCCAGCTCACCCTTGACGAGTACCTTGCCAAGAAGAAGGAGTCGCGTGTCGGCGAGCTCTTCGCGGAGAAGGAGATCCGTCAGGTGACTGATGACTTCTCGTCGGCCACCCTTATGACCAAGGACGGCAAGACCCCTGACTTCATCGAGGCCAAGTTCGAGAAGGTCTTCACCAAGAAGACCTCGGGCCGCAAGAAGCAGGTGATTACCGACCTGGGCTTCCAGGCTCCTGCCCCAGAGCGCAGCTTCCGTGAGGACCGCGAGGGTGGTCGTGGTGGCCGTGGTGGCCGTGAGGGCGGCCGTGGTGGCCGTGGTGGTCGCGAGGCTGGCCGTGGTGGCCGTGGTGCCGCCCGCGGTGGCCGTGGCGCCTCTGCCCCAAACGTCACTGACCTCAAGGCTTTCCCAAGCCTCGGTTAAGCGCCCGCTATCGTTGCGGCAGACGCCTGTCGATGAAACCAGTACGTACGCGCGCGCTGGTCATTCATCCCGATGAAGTCGGCGGAACTTCCTCGTACGTATAGATAGGGACCGCCCATCGTCGAACGTGGGCGGATTGTTAGAGAAGACTTTTTTGTAGCATCGGCGTGGGTCTTACATTGGTATTTCCTATTATTCAATGCAGACTCAGTTGTGCGACGAAGTCTTCTCTAACAAAACAGAAGCTTGTTCGGTTGGCCAAACCTCGTGCTGTGTATGTGCATTGTCTTCTATTTCTTGCTTTTTGAGGGCCAGAGGATCTCAATTTACAGCGGCACCTCGATCCGCGCGATGCGGAACGAGCCACACGGCTGAAGAACGCCAGCCTCGAACTTGCCGATGCACATGTCGTACGACAGAGGCCTGTGCTCTGCTAGGTCGTCTTCGTCGTCGTCCGCGGCATCACTTCCCGTCGAGTACAGTCCTTCACCTGACGGGACGCCGTCGACCCACAGACCCACATATCCTTGGCCGTTAGAGGAAGACCACATGCCGTAGCCGTCGACACGATCTTGAGCCCAGCTTCCTTCGTACGTCTCGCCAGATACTAACGTGAGCAGACCTTGCCCGTGCTTCATGTCTTTCATGTAGTGTCCGACGTAGGTTGAGCCGCACGAGTAAGTCTTCACTGCGCGACCACTAAGCTGCCCGTTTCGCCAAGTCCCGTGAAGAGTGCCTCCAATAGCTGGCGTGAAGACACCCTTCCCATGCATGTGCCCGCATACCCATGTGCCTTCATGCTTGTCTCCGTTCACCCATGCGTACTTGCCGTATCCCTCGCGCTCGTCCTTCACGAAGTTGCCTTCGTATACGTCGCCAGAACTGAAGACCTTCTTGCCCCAGCCGTGTATCTGGTTCTTCTTCCATGTTGCCTCGATGGAATCTCCCGAAGCAAACACCTTCTTTCCTTCTCCGTGCATAAGTCCCTTCTTCCAGTCCCCTGCAACCAGAAAGAGAGCTTCTCAGCACAACTTTGTCTGAAAGGGGACGATTCCATCACGTACCTTCATATCGGTCTCCGTTTCTCCAGGTGAAAGAGCCGAAGCCATGCATCTGAATCCAAATCAAAAGCCTGAGTTGGAATGACCGACGCAGCAAAGGCATTTGCAATGTTTCTCACCTTTCCAAGCTTGAAATGGCCGACGTATTTGTCTCCATTTGCCCAGAGGTACGTACCCATACCATGGCGGTGGCCTTTGTAGTACATCCCTTCATGGCGATCACCAGTGGCAGCGAATACCTGGCTGCCAAAGCTACGCGAGTACGCACAAGAGGACCCCAGGATTGAGACCACCGACTTTCTACCCTCATGGTCTGAGTAGACAAGCAGTCTCACCCGTGTAGCACTCCCTGGATCCAGTCGCCTTCGTACCGGTGTCCCACGCGCGTCTGGTAGACACCGTAGCCATGGCGCTTCTTATCGTCATCGATTTGGCCTTCATAGCGCCCTCCATCAGCGTACATGATAGTCATTTCGCATGTTCGTCGCTGCTTCGTGCGCACAGACACGATCTGCAACGCCAACGGGCGGTCATTCTTCGTGGGCGAATCTGACGCTTCAGATTCGACGGACCCGTCGTCACTCGCTGGTCCGCCGCACTTCACGGCAGGGGGGTCGCACTTCTGTTGGGCGTGCGACGGCACAGTGGCTTGGTTGCTCCTTCGTCTGCCCTTGATACCCATCCAGAAAGGTGGTGCTGCTACTCTCCGCGTCGCCTTGGAGCCTTCGACACTTTGCACGAGCGGCTCCGTCGTCACGGTGCAGGTGACCATCACTCGGCATACTTGCGGAATGATGGACAGTGTTATTTAACCGCGTATTTCAGTTATTCGCGGATAGTGCACGGTCCGTTTGAAACATGTGCCAGTTAGGAACACACGTTTTACTGCATGACGAGGCGTGACATTCTCGAAGCGGCACGGAAGCCAAGCGCATCCGTCAATCGCATCACCCGTGGAAGAGGGCGACAGATCCACATAAACAGAGCCACAAATGGCACCGCCATCTCCTAGCGTGGTCACGGCCGTGCGCTTGTACCTCGCGCTGCTGTGGCTGAAGCTGTGCAGCCTGATCCAGCGGATCTTTTACGTGCAGTCGCTGAAGCCCACAAGCCAATTCTTCCACAAGGCCGTGGTCATTGGCGACGATTTCGCCGCCGGACTCGGCGACTACGTTACTTTCGGCAGCAAGGCAGGGTTCGCCCAGTACATTCAGGGCGCGATTGCTCGCAGCGACAAGGTAGAAGGCCCATAGAGGCCTGCCCCGGGCAAGGAATGACAGTTCAGCTCATCGTTGTGCCGGATTTTAGGTGCGCCACCGCTGGGAGATCATCAACGCTGGCGTGCCAGGAAGCACGTCTGGCGACTGGCTACTGAATGCGCCGAAGAAGGTAAGCTCTTGTTGCGTGGGGATAGGATAGTCGGTGGTGACCATTGAGCTCACACGGCGGTTGTTCAGTACTTCGACAACGTGTTCAAGAACACCCGCACGGGTGACGCCGAGATCGTCATCATCGTGCTCGGCTCGAACGAGCTTCGGTACGTTTGCGTTCCTTGTTGGAATGGAGTTCGTACGGTAGCTCACACTGTAGCATGCTCGCCACAGACTCGATCCCTCGGGCAAGTCAAACGAGCTTTTCCAGAACTTGGCCTCCATCTGCGATACACTGCGAAAGAAGGGCAAGCAGGTCTGCGTGGCCACGGTGGCAAGCCCGGCTCCGCTCTCCCAAGAGGCGGAACGGCTGCCACTCAACTCGATGCTCGAGGAGTTCTGCGCGAGCACCAAGGCCGAGGAATCGCCTGTGATCTTGGGTCCACGCCTGGACTCGTTTGCCTTCCGCCGCGAGAACGCGCTGGCATTCGACCAGTACCACTTCAACTCAGCTGTGAGTAGCTTCCCCTCTGCGTGGTTTTAAGATGGTGACTCACTCGCTGCCAACTCTGTTGTGTGTGACTAGTCGTACAAGCTGCTCGCGCGTAACAGTGCGGATTTCCTCGTCCCATTGATGACTGCTGTCGAGTGGAAGACGTGGAAAAGTGAGCTTCAGAAGGTCACGTACGACAAAGAGCTCTACGATTGAGCTGCTCGGTGCACTCGTCTCCCTTCCGCTCTCTCTTGCTCGTCGAAGAAAGGGTCGTCGCCGACGGAGTCAATAAGACAGATGCATGTAGGCTGATACCCAATGTATAATCATTCACCGACCGCCGCGCAGTCGCCACTTGCCGATCACCACAACACCACCATTTGACCCGCTCCGCAACTTGCAAAAAGTGAGGCAGGAAGTCGGTCGTGAGCGCCGGCGGACGTGGCAAACCGAGCGACTTGTATGCTCTCTTGGACATCCAGCAGCAGACCACCGCATTAGGCTGTAGTGGTCTCATTCTGCACCGCAGCGGTATCACTGTCGCGCTTTGGCTTGTCCGCCCAGTACTGCTCCATCTGACGGTCCAGAGCTGCCTGCTGAGGATCTGGACCCTTGCCGGCCTCGTGCCAGTACGAGTCCATCTCAATGTCGAGGTCGTCACCGGTCACGGGCGCTGGCTTCTTCTTGTCGTCCTTCGGCTTCTGTGCCTGTCGGCCCTTTGGCGCTGGAGCATTCTTCTTTTTCTTCTTCTGGCCAGCAGCATTCGCGGCGTTTGGCTTGGCCTTGTTACCTCCCTTCGCTGGAACAGGGATCTCGAGGCCCTTACGGCGCTGGTTCACAGCCGCTTGACGCTTCGTGCGACTCGCCTGGACGACCTGCTCCATCTTCTGCTTTTGCTGCTGTTGTTTCTGCTTCTGTTGCTGCTGTTGCTGCTGCTTGGCGGCCTTGCGAGCGACCGGCTTCTGCGCGAGCTTGCCTGGCTGGTTCTTCTTCATCTTGACCACCACTTTGGCGACATTCTTCTTCGGCTTGTTAGACGAAGAAGGCAGCTGCGTGACCGCTTCCTTTTGCAGGGACGAGAAGCGGTTCGACATCGACACGCCCGAGACACCCACAGGCGCCGCGTTGTGCTGCTTGCTGCTGTTCTCCTTCGGCGCGTTCTTCTTCTTGCCGGCCACGCCTCGCACTGGCTGCTGCTGGTTCACGCGACGCTGTCCCTGGCTCTTGATGGACGCGCGTCCTCCGTTGGCTCCTGCTCGTCGCTGCATCTTCCTCACGTGTAGCTCTTCGTCCTTCGGGTGGAAGTTTGGTTGTGGACCAGAGAGCCACGAAGAGAGAGAAAGAAAATATCGAAAATCAACCCGCCAACAATTGTCCCTCCCAGAGGTATTATACAAATCCTCCGACGATGTTGCACGAAGGTCGTCTGTACTACCTCAAAGTTAGAAAAAATCACAAAACACGGTAAAACACCAACCTGCCTGCTTGCCGCTTGTCTTGGAAAACCGACAGCAACAAGTGCAGAGGGATGCTGGCCGCGACGCCCGTATCGTCGCGGTTCATGGCGCCCCAGAGACGAGGCGCCGAGGATGGAGAGAGAGATGACCTTGAGGCCACGCTGCGCCAGCGAATCCACGAATATTTGGCGCTCTACGTCCACGCGAACGCGACTTTCCTGGCCGAACGGCTCGTCGCCCTCGTAAGCATCAGTCAATCCACGGGTTCTGAAGGCGTATCACTGAGCGGAGTGTGTGTGTGTGTGGCTGTGTGTAGAACCGATCGGAGGAGAATATCAATCTCCTGGCGACGTGCTACTACCGTTCTGGCAACGTGAGCCGTGCGATTGCCGTGCTGGAACAGACGCGGCTGCCGGAGAACCGGTACTTGCTCGCGACGTGCTGCTTCCAGAAGAACAAGCTCGTGGAGGCGGAGAACGCGCTGCTGGGCGGCGAATACGCGCAATATGGCGATATCAGCGCCAACGAGAACATCCCGAATGGCGCCGCGGGCCTGTACCTCATGGGCCGGATATGCCGGCGCGCGAACCGACGGCAGCAAGCCATCGAGTGCTTCGTGCGAGCGTGAGTCTTGCGCTAGTGGCTTTCGTGGGTTGTTAAATGCTTGTGGCTCATCAGATGATCGACTTTATCATACAGGTTGGAGCTGGACGCGACGCTGTGGACGGCGTACGAAGAGCTCTGCGATCTCGGTGCAAATGTGGAAGCCTCACGGGTGTTTGGTACTGCGACGTGCTTCACCAACGGTACGAAGAGCAAGTGATCAGGTCTATTCCCATGAAATTGTGGTACTTACCACCGATTGTGGCGTGTCAGATCTGGAATCTACGACAACGTCGGTGGCTCAGGCTGCGCGAGAGGAAGACGAGCGTCGCACGGACGATGATTTCAACGATGCCGAGGACCACGGCCATTTCAGTGACGACCAGTTCCGCACGCCGCAGATGCGCACTGCGTCAATGTTAGCTACACCACGAGAGAACGTGACGTTCCGGGCACAGTCGACGTCGACGTCGACGCCGCGCTCGTATCGTACCCCAAACAACGCGCTCTTCAACACGTCGACGCCGTCATTCGGCAGCCCACATGAAGTCGTGAAGAAACCTCGCGTCGGAGCTTCAAACGCACCACAGAACCCACGTATCCGAAAGACGTATCGCCGCCCACTCATTGAAACGGACGAGAAGCAGAGGCGAAATGCGCGCCTCTCGTTCTCATCAGCAGTGTCAGAAGATTCCCCGCAGGTAAAGTATCCTTCCTTTACTCGCAGCTGGACGAGTTGCTGAGAAGCTTCGTGTTATAGGACTTCATGAATGCAGATTCAAGTGGAACGCCGGTGGCAGCAAGACTCTTTCACAACAGTAACTCACCCGCTGCGAGTCCCACTCACAGGAGTGCCACGAGCTCGCAACGAGGCCATGAGGTACATTTTTGACTGTCAGCATTACGATGCTAGTGGGATGTTAAACTCTGACGCTTATGGTGTCTCTCGTGATGTAGCGTTTGCGACAACTACTCGCGTCGTTCGGTATGATCTACCACAAGCTCAGCCTGTATTTGTGCCGCGAAGCACTTGAGCTTCTCGATCGCCTCCCACCTGACCAGCAGTCGTCAGGCTGGGCACAACAGCAAGTCGGTCGTGCCCACTTCGAGTTGGCTGACTACAATCAGGTAAATTTATTGAGCTTTCAAACGAATGGGATCGGCAAGACTGACCCAGTTCCACGTTGCAGGCGCACGATTGCTTTCGCACGATGTATCGAAACGAGCCTCATCGCATGGCCGGTCTCGACGTGTACTCCACGACGCTCTGGCACCTGAAAAAGGAAGTGGAAATGTCATATCTCGCGCAGCAAGTCACCGAGTTCGACAAGCTTTCGCCGGAAGCCTGGTGCGTCGCTGGCAACTGCTTCAGCCTGCAGAAAGAACACGACACTGCCCTGGCGTTCTTCCAGCGAGCAATTCAGCTGGATCCGTACTTCACCTACGCCTACACGCTGTCGGGTCACGAATACGTTGCAAACGAAGACTTTGAGAAGGCGATCAACTGCTACCGCCACGCGATTCGAGTCGACCCTCGCCACTACAACGCATGGTACGGACTCGGGACCATCTACTACAGGCAAGAGAAGTTCGAGTTCGCCGAGTACCACTTCCGACGCGCGTTAGAGATCAACCCGCGGAGTTCACTACTCCACTGCTTCTTGGGGATGGTGCAACATGCCACAAGGCAGTTCGATGAAGCGCTCCAGACGTTGGCCGTGGCTGGTGAGTTGCAGCCTCTTAACCCACAAGCTCGTTTCCAGCGCGCAAACGTCTTGATTACGCTCCAACGCTTCCACGAGGTAGGATTTGTTATGCCCTTGACGTCATGAATGCTTTCTCTGAGTGGATCTTGTGGACGCAGGCCTTAGAAGAGCTCAAGATCGTCAAGAACTTCGCGCCTAGGGAGTCGTCGGTGCATTTCATGATGGGCAAGGTCGCGAAGAAGCTGGGGCACTTGGACGAGGCGATGAAATGCTTCACGACGGCGCTGTACTTCCACCCGAAGGACAACAACATCATCAAGTCGGCCATCGACAAGATCAACGAGCCCGACCTCGAAGAGGATGATGGCTTGTGAAGTGAGGAGGGGAGTGCAGTGTAGCCATTTGGAATAAAACCTAGTTTGTCGAGTCTTTGCACCGATAAAACCTGATTATCATCCTCGTCCTTCCACCTCGCACTGGAATCTGTACAATCAGCATGTTTCCGTAAAATGGTACACTTGGTATTTGTATGGGCACTCCCACGGATGGTCACTATCTCTTTCAAATCTTGAAGAGAGGGATCGGCTCCGTGTTTGGGAGACAAGTGGGACGACTGCCACTTCCTGCGGAGCTGCTGAGTGGGCGGCGCAGCCTCGGCGACGATCCAGACACTGCAGGAGCTCACTCCGCGACCACCACGACCACCGCTCGGCCTTCTTGACCAGCCAGCTAGCCAGTCCCATGCTCGCAGGCGCGTTGGACACGTCGGCTCGAAACGTCTCCGTGCTCATGTCGCCCAATGCACTGGGCGAGGCGGCGTTCGACCCGAACTCGCCCGACAACTCGCTGTACAAGTGGATCGGACTGAGCATCGTCATCGGATCCGCCGTGCTCTCGAATCTCGGCGTGAACGTGCAGAAACTCTCCCACGTCCGCGTACGTCGACAGAGTGTGGTTGTCCGTTACGTCTTTCTGGAGCCTGACAGGGGTTGTGTGGGCGTGTAGGAGGAAGAACTGCCGGCGTTCCAGCGACGAGTGTACTACACGCGTCCGATCTGGATCATCGGCATGGTCCTCATCGTGCTGGGCGCGATCGGAGATTTCGAGGCGCTCGGGTAAAGTTCGCTGATTTTGACGATCAACTCGGTGGTGATGGACTTTCTTGGCTGACGCGTCTCGTGGATTGCTCAATGTTACAGCTTCGCGCCTCAAGCGCTTGTCGCGTCGGTGGGCGGTGGCTGCACTGTGCTAGCGAATGTCTTTTTCGCGCATCTGTGGCTCGGACAGGTTCGAGAACCTTGGCGCATCTCCTGTTTGATCCTGTGGACGGCCACGCTGATTTGTGGATTTCGTGGATATCACAGAACTTGACACTGACGGATGTCACGGGCACGCTGCTGATCATCATTGGCGTCGTACTGAGCACCGTCGTGAACGAGCCTGATGACAAGATGTCGCTCGAGGAGCTCGAGCGCCAGTTCTGGCAGCCTGGCTTCCTAGTGTATCTTGGCGTCATGGTGAGTCGGCTGGGAGTATCTTTTCCTTGACACGAGGAGCTCACTTTGCGCATGTTTTCGTGTGATGTAGATGGCGATCCTGGGCGTCATGTTCGGTGAGATCCAGGCGATCGCTCGGCTGCCAAAGCGCAACAACGAAGACAAGCATCGCCTTCTTCCATTTTTCTACGCGACTGCATCGGGCATTTTCGGCTCGTTTTCCGTTCTTCTGGCCAAGGTGAGTGTGACTATCTGACATTTATTCATTTGCTGAATGCTTTTGGAACTTATCGCGTGTGTGCGTGGATAGTGTGCCTCCATTCTGCTCATCCTTACCATGGGTGGCGACAATCAGTTTGTGTACTTCACGACGTACCTCTTCGTGGGCGGCATGATCTCGACGCTCGTCCTACAAACTGACTTACTGAACCGAGCGATCATGGTCGGCGACACGGTCAGCGTCTTCCCCATGTTCCAGTGCTTTTGGATCGGTGTACGTCTCGTCATTGGAGCTGGGTAGACGGGTTGTGGATGTGTTGCTGACGTGGCAACGGCAATGTCTTGCAGTCGAGTGTCATTGGTGGCGTCGTCTTCTACGAGAAGTACACGCGCTTCACAGTTTTCGAGTGGGTCGTCCTGCCCATCGCACTATTCTGTACGTGTCACCTGGATTTTCATGGTTGGATTTGGTGTATCTGACGCACATGGGTGACAATACGTAGTCATCATCTGGGGCATCTACTTGCTTTCCAAGCACGGCGAGGATGACATCGCGCACCTTGTGAGTTCTGGTCCGGGCGGCACCGTCTCCCCTGCATTGTCGCGCAAGAGTTCCCACTTCACGAACGGCCACTTCGGGGCACTCATGCCGCTGTCGCCTACGCACCGAGCGTCTCTGCTGTTCACACAACAGAGCAAGGTCTGTGACGATGGCGAGGACACGCCACTGCGGTCCGAGAGGACCGCACTGATCGACGACGATGCCGAGCAGTACCAGCAGCACCAGCGAATAGTCGTGTAGATGGCCACATCGCATGTGTCGAGTCCGCTGCAAAACAAACTCACCTCCCTGCTATACATGAAGTGGAATGCAACCGATACTCCGAGCGAACGCGATCGAATTGTACACGTGAATCTGTTTTGTGCGGTCAGTTAATTTCGTCTTGGATCCCCTGCTCTGTGATGGAGTAGATCGCTTCAGCTTCTGGCAGGATAGGCGAGTCGACAACCTTCATCACACGGTTTTCACCGCGTCCCTTTCGAAGTCGCAAACTACAAGCGCACACAGATCGTCACATCCCCATTCCCAGGAGGCACAAGCCAGGTATGACGTACCGTGTGTGGGAGGCGTGGGCCATGATGTTGCCTCCAATTGGCTGCAGCGGATCCTTGGCGAACATGCCCGAGTCCGGGTTTGCCGTCATCTATTCAATCCACCAAGACCATCAGTGATGCGATTATCACTCGCAGTGCAAGTTCACATCCGTACCTGGTTTGTGATCACCACGGCGACGCCGAATTCGTCTGCCATGCGTGTGAGCGCACGCAGGAACTTGGCCAGCTCCTGCTGACGTGCAGCCAGCTCTCCACGACCCGAGTAGTCCGTGCGAAACAGCGCCGTCGCACTGTCGACAACCACCAGCGCGAAGCGGGATTCGGCCATCATCGCCGACGCCTGCACGAGCAATTGCATTTGATGTTCCGAGTTGTAGGCTCGCGCGAACGCAACGTTGTCCAGCACACTGTCGCCGTCAAGTCCGTAGCGCTCAGCGATAGCCACGAGTCGCTGCGGACGGAACGTTCCTTCGGTGTCGATGAACAGTGCCTTGCCCTCACCTCCTCCACGGTCCACGGGGAGCTGGCACGTCACGCAGAGCTGGTGGCACAACTGGGTCTTGCCCGTGCGGAACTCGCCGAACATCTCAGTGATGGAGCCCGTCTCAAAGCCGCCCTTGAGTAATTCATCCAATGCGTTTGATCCCGTGCTGAGGGAGATGAGATCTTTGCGACTCTGCATCACATCGGCCGCCTACGCAACATCCAAACAAAAAGAAAGGACGGCATCAGTTGAAAGCCCACGACGGAAAGCAGTCGACATTGGCTCGAATCTCACCGTGGTGAAGCCGACGTTGACCATCTCGCGTGCTGCCTTGAGCATCTTGTCGGCCTTGACTTCACTGATGCCTTTGATCCCCACAAGCGTCTTCTTCGTGGCCATCGCGACCTGAAAAGTCCCAATATTCCACTGATTACATGCTTTCTCAGCCAATATCCTCACGAATCGGCCAACGCACCGCGTCGACAGTGTGCATGCCTGCCTCCTTGAGCTTGTTGATATCCGTGGCATTGATTCCTGCCTGCTCCAGCTCATTCACGAGGCGAGGGCCTTGCTAAACACACCCAAACGACACCACAGTTCACAGTGAATTCCAGCTCCTTCCGCGGCTCGTTTGACAGCGTTACGACGTACGAATTCGTGCGCCTCGTGGGCGACGGCAGCCTCCTCTTCATACTCTTCCTGGTACTGTCCGCGCTGCATGGTGGACGTCGCTGCGTGGCTGTGGAAGTCGACGATGGTAATCTGCCGCCTGTCCGGTTCAAAGCTTGAGCCAACTGAGCCAACTCGCGCCAAAAACCAAGTGAGCTCATTACCAGCGCAAAATAACCAACGACGCGTTGGTTTGATTAGGATTGTGACAATCAAACGTTTGATTGGACCCCATAAGTTAACTCTAAAATGTATCTCCAATACAAGGCTGTCACAAAATCGGGGATGTAGCCATTTCTGATATTTTTGGGGTCCAAAATGGCTACAGTTCGGTGACCACCACCTTGACGTCGGCACTACCTGAAGACTGGCTGTTTGATCTTCTTCTCCGGGGAGTCTCGATACTCACGTACGAGGTAAGGGAACGCAGCGAAGAGTCTGTGGCGGAGAGCAGAGAGTCCAGGGTGCGGTGGCTGTCCGTGAAATCTGAGGGGCGACCGTTATGCGCGAGGAGCTCTTCACGCGCAAGCTCCAATACGTAGGTCGTGTACGCCTATATAGCAGTGGAAGCTATGTTAGACGGATCAGAAGCAAATGCAGGGCTTGAAGCAACGTATCGTACGTTTGACGCTATGGCGTGTGCATGTTGGTGGCCAGGCTCAGGAGGAATGGAGACTGCTGTCTGGCCCGCTGCATGATTGGAGACGGTCAGTTTGACTCAAGCAGGTGATCAGTATCTTAGCAACTGCCTCACCTGACAATGCGCCAGAAGGACATAGTAGTCCTCTACGCGGGCTTCGTGTTGATGTGTGTTGTGGCCCGGCCTGAGAACCATCACTAAGATGCTCGCGATCTTCCTTGGTCGTGGAGCTGTCGTCGACGAGGCTTTGTCCATCATCGTCTGCTCTGCGTCCATTATGCCGACGCTGCTTGTCGTCTTGATACCATTTGCGGCATGGAGCTACGCACTTGCCGACGAGATCCAGCACTGGCTGGAAATGCCGCTTCCTGACGCTGAGGATCAAGGCAAGCGAGACGCCCATCGATTCGACCATGAATGTACGGACCATACAGTAGGTGTAAGCCGTCACTTTGGCATACTCGGAGGTGTTGCCGTAATTCGGGCCGTTGTTGAGACTTGTCAAGACGCTCAGACAGAAGAGGAACAGCACGTAGATCGCGACGCCTACGAGTCGGAACATCATGGAGCGGAAGACTCGTGCGCGTCCTGGCTCGTCGACTGCGCGGTACGCCCTGAAGAGCGTGAGCAGGATGAATGGAGTCATGAGCAGACAGATCACGGAGCCAATCACCATGTACGACAGGTGGTACACGTAGCGGTCAACAGGGGAAATGACCCAGCACAAATCGTCGTTTGGCGTCGGGGCGTAACCTTGGCCGAGACCGAGACACAAGCCAACGGTGACTGTCGGAAAGCCAAAGACGATGACGAAATACCACCGCGTCGAGTCGGAGATCGTCGTCAGAGGCACACGGCGCACGACGAGCTGCCAGGAACGTCATTAGTGTTAAGATCAGTATCCGTAGTGGAAAAGGCCCATAAAATACTGACGAAGCTGTATCATACCAGATAGAGAGCGACAACCACATATATGGCGTTTGTCATGAGCGAGCAAATGCTCCAATGCATGGGGATGGCCTGGAACTGGCATAGCACGCGCTGCAGCGTTGTCTTGTTTTCTAAATGACTGTCGCCATCGAAGACCCCGAGCAGCATCGTGAGATGGAAGGCAATCATCGCCATGCTGTGTGTAGAAAGAAAGCATTCATCAGTCCAAACCTCACATCCTTGCCAGCACCTCAGAGGAAGTGATGATTCTCACAGCGCGATGGTGAAGGCATTGTCGGGGAACTTGCGCTGCTTCGCGGCTCGAAAGCACGTGCGGTACAGGAACGCCACTATGCACGAAATGAGCGAGATGAACCCAAGCACGCTCGCGAGGACTCGGCGGTCATGCTGGCAGAGCAGCTGCGCCTGCGATAGCATGGAGTCGGCGGAGTCAGTCATGCCAGTCGAAAGTTTGGCGCGGGCCGTCGGCTACGTGACTAGCGACGGGAGCCACGAGGCTCGGCAATAGAAGGCATAGGCTCTCTCAATCGAGCACATTCCGAAGATAGACACAGGAGCTCTCTCTCTCTAAGAAGTCAGCTATTCTGAAGGACCCAGAAAGAGCTCGTTTCGACACACGACTCTATTGTGGACTCTGTATTCTGACACACGCAGTCACAAACCGAAAGGAAACACGAGGCAACAGTGACGCTGAAGTCAACTCGAGAGCTCGGCCGTCGCGAAGTACTGTTGAGGCAAACGTCGCATCAAATGGTGCCGTATGTGATCCTTTCGTACGTCTCAGTGAGCTGGATTGGCTGTGGCATTGTTTGCGACATCGCTGAGTATCCATCCAGCCTGCGAGGCTATCTATCTTGCACCGTACCCATCTCTTCCTCTCTGCCGTCTCAACACCGTTTGTGTGGGAGGTTGACCACTGCCTCTTCGTCGCTCCAATCACGTCGCGATTTGTCCGACATAACAGCGTTGAGATGAGACGGCAGATTCCACCAATCACACCCACGCCCTCGAGAGGATGAGAAAGGCAGCATGCTCGAATTAATCTATATCAATACACTGAAGCCTCGACAGCTCCAGAGTACTGATTTAAACATAAATGTCATGTCGAAGAGGCTTGGGATCTCTCCAAGCAGAAACCGGACACCCATGCTTGGACCCAAGGAGGCATGCCCTAGAATGGAACCCCGCCATGTTTCTTTGGCTTCCCACTCTCCAATTCGCCATCTTCTACTGCCCACACCATGACCGTCGTGCTGGATATCTTCCGCGTGCTAGCGTCCTGTGCGACGCTCGTGATGCTGCTGAGTCCGATCCCAGCCATCCGCAACGTGCTCAAGGCTAAGGCCACAGGTGTCGGCTCCATCGTGCCCCTCGTCTCAATGGTCGCCAACTGCAACACAGTGTGCGTCTCCGCTATCCAGATATCTACCCACGCGATTGCTGGACCCCAAGCTCACTATCACGGTTGTTTTTTGGCGTAGGATGATGTTTGGATACCTGTCGAAGCAGTACTTCCCCGTGTTTTCCACGTTTCTCACAGGCGAATTGCTTTCGGCCATCTACGTGTCGATCTTCTACTACTACACCCATGAAAAGGCCAAGGCCCACAAGTTCTTTCTGATCTTCGGCGTGCCTACGCTAATCACGAGTCTCTACGGAATTCTTGGTGGACTTGGCTACACCGGCCAGACGCGGCACCAAGTGAGCAACATCACGGGCTACCTTACCATCATCTCCAGTGCGCTGCTGTACACGTCGCCCATGGAGCGTATCGGCCACGTGCTCAAGCACCGCTCGGCCGTGTTCCTCAACATTCACATGATCTGTGCCGGCACGTTCAACAACCTCATGTGGGTCGTGTACAGTCTCCTCTCGGACCAGTGGATCATCTTCGCGCCCAACATCTTCTGCTTCACCATGGGCTGCATCCAGATCTCACTCTACTTTGTATTCCACCCGAGTAAGAATCCGCTGCAGGTGATGGATGACAAGCCAGACAGCGCCACAACAAGTGATGCTGACGTCGATGTCGATCTCGAGCTCGCCTCTTCCAACAGGCTCGTGGAGAGTCCTGTCTTCGTACCGCTGTCGTCACCATTGACATCTGTGCGGTCTCACAATGCTGCTGCCTCCACTCAAGACGCGAAGGTGGCCAAGGTATGAGCTCCCGATGAGCTAGAGAGAGAGCGCTACAGAAAGACTGTCAAAGTATTCAGCATGCATTAATACAATACATATTATGAAATGATCGCCGCTTCTTTCTCTCACTCGGTCATGGCAGCCGATAGCCCTGCGATGACACTGGACACGGCAGCTGCGGCTGTGGCGACTGCCGCACTCGTCGCGGAGGCGGTCGCTGATGCTGCAGCTGCAGCCAGAGCCGCTGTGGCGTTCGTCATAGTCGCTGTTGTCGCTGTTGTCGTGGTCGTCGCCGTCCAATTCAGGCCTTGACCTGCCCGCTGAGCCACCGTGGTATTGTCTGCGTCAATCGACAGACAGTGCGTGATGGCGTACAGCAGTCTCTCCTTCATGACGTCGCGACAAGTGTAGTTGGGCAGATCGATCGAGAAAAAGCACGTGTGCGCGATCGGCAGGTACGTGTCCGGTCGACCAGCGGCCTTGGGAAGTCCGGAGATCTTGAAGTCCTGCGTGAAGTCGGCGGCGTGCGTCGGCAACCGCGAGCGACCCCACACAAACCGCAAGAAAGACGACTTTTGCTCGTCCGTGAACTCGCCCAACACGTCCCAGAAGAACGCAATGTGAGGGTCTGTCGCTTGGCATCCGTCCCCGTAGATCGTGCGACGCCGCAACAGCTCGATGTTGACAGTCGGCTTGCCGCACACAAGCGACGCGAACTCGTGCCAGGCAAAGAGGCCGATTGTCGGAGCTGGTAGAATGGTCGCGATACCGCGGACAATATCCTGAATGATCGGCGCGAACTCGGTGAGCCGGTACGTGTTGACGGCTCGCGCGTAGTCTTCCTTGTCTTCCCACAGCACTCGTACATTGCGTCCACCAGGAACGAGCTCGACTGGTTGTCGTGCACTGGACAGAATCGTGAGATTGGCGTCGATGATCTCGTCAAACATTCCTTCAGTGATACCGTGAGTCAAGGTGTTGTCGATCGCGTCGACGACCTGGAAACTGCCTTGGTGGATCGATTCAATATCGCGACGCGTGACGCGTTGCCCCACAAGCGTCTTCCAGAACACAGGCGGTAGGTTCAAGTCCAGCGGTGTCTTCGTTCGGATCGCAATGCCGATGAGCTTGCCCAAGAACTCGGCCATTTGCACGAGTCGTGCATCGCCACGCACGTGGGCATTCGGTAAGAACTTGTCGCGGTTGTCTCCAACGGCAGCCAACGCGTTTGGACACGGCAGGAACAGTGGCAGTACGTTGCTCTGCAGCTCGGCACTGATCTGTGCGATGCATTCGCGGTACAGTCCGCCGAAATCATCTCCGAACTCGCCGACAAACTGGCATTTGAATGCACGATCTGCGCCTCGCAGTAGAGATGGCTGGATGGAGTGCAGCTGTTCGAAGCACTGCGCAAACACGCTATCCTTTGGACCCGTGGCCTCGGTGGCCTCACGTGCACGGTGGCGATCGACCTCAATCTCAGGCCGCGCTGCCGCGGGGCTTTGCTGCTCTTTCAAGATGTTCAACCACCACGCGAGCTTCACGTGCTGGAAAATGATACCACGAAGCGACCGCGTACCACGAGCGAGCACCGATTGCTCGTCATTTACCGAGAAATCGATAAATGACAGCGAGTTCTGCAGGCGGCAGTTGAAGTTGCGCAGGATCAAGAACCTCTTCTGTAGCTGTGCGAGTGGAATGCCCGAGACACACGGAAAACGGCGCAGATGCTCTTCGTTGGGTACGAACTCCTCCGGTGCCATCCGCAGCGGATCGCAACTCAGCAACGCCTCGGCACGTGCCTCGCAAATCTCGTTCACGATCTGGACGATCGCGTTGTCGTGCTCCGCGCCAAACACAGCCTGAGACGCATGAAGCTGCTGGAGCTTCGACGCGTACTTTGAGGCTAGCAGTCGGCGACCAGTGACAGAGAACTCCGGCACTGCTGTGAATGCAATTCCCCACTTGTCAACACTCAGTGGCGCACTCGCATCGACGAATCCGTGGCTGGCACTGTCGTCGGCACCTCCGCTGGCCATCAGTGCGTCAGCATCAGAAGCACCATGCATGTCAGCGTCTCCACTGTCGCCGGTCGTAATGCCACTATCAGAGCCAACGTCAACGTTCACTGGGACTGGTGACCCTGGCACAGTACCCGCAGTAGCTGCTGCGGCAGCGAGCGCCTCGCGATGACGGAGGCGACGGCTGTGGGTCTCGGCTTCTTCTCGTACGAGAGCCTCCATCACGTGCATGTTGGCCAAGATGAAGTCGGCTGCCTGCTCGGCGTCGTCTTCGCAGTGGCGTAGTGCGTGCACACACCAATCCATCGGGAAACCCATCTGACTGAGCGCCGTCGCCAGTTCCATGCGGAAGTTGGGGATGCCATCATCCACATCTCCGGATAAACCTTCATCGTCCTCTTCGCTGTAGTACGCTTCATCGCCCACGCCTCCAGGAAGCAGACCAGTGACACCACTTCCAGACGTCAGAAGTGCGTCCCCATCTTCAACGCGGTGGCCACCGATGAGATCCAGCGAGTCCCGTTGGTTGTACAAGGCGAAGCCCGGGTAGAATGTACCTTCCAGCTTCGGCCCGACACCACCAGGACCAAAGGCGACGCCGAGATCTTTACCATTGAGCGCATACGAGAGCGTTCCGCGTTTCAGATCCAGCGTCATGCGCACAATGTCACCCGTCTTGAACTTCTCGCCGTAAGTACCACGCTGTTTGCTGCCGTTGTGCCAAAGCGCTCGGTTTCCAATCCAGCCCCAACCTCGGTTGTCTTTGCCCAAGTACGAATCCAGACGCACATCACGACGCGCAATACCCAGGAAGATGTTCGAGCTCGCTGTCACGAACGTGATGCGGACTTCCCAAATATGGATGCCGCTGTCGACGCGTGCGACGCCAATCGCCGTCTGCCATCCTTTATCCCTGGAGAGCGAGAGTCGCGTATCCCGGTTCTCCAGCTTCAGGTACGGGCCCTTGCGCACGCGATCGACTCTGCATTGGAAGTTGGACTGCACGGGGAATCGCCACACGAAACTGTCGCCCTCGATCATCACTTCTTGGCTTCCACAAGCGCCAGTGAAGGCGCGGACCTCGGATTCGGTGCCACTGTTTTCCGTGCCGTCGCCACCCTGCAAAATCTGCAGACAGTGCGAGTTGGCAGTCTCGCACTGGGCGTCAAGCTTGACACGAATCGAAGTTGCGAGCGGAATGCTCACCAGCGCCTCTTGCAATTCCAAGTCGTACGGGTGGGCACTCTCCACGTGAATACACACGTCTTGCGACACCTCGGACAAAAAATTGTCAGCCGAAAGCATGAATTCATCCGGTAGCAGCGCTCCTCGAGCAAGTCCAGTTGAGTCGGAGCTCGAGTCACGAGCCGGATCCATGAGCGCCTGCATCACACCGTACACTTGGCTGAGCTGCTCGTACCATTCGAAACCACTCATGAGGTTATCGTAGTCCATCGTGTTGAATCGGAACGCGAAGTTGACCTTGCTCGCGAACATATCGCCAGCAGAACCCGACGAGCCAAAGTTGATGAGGAATTTGCAGCCAGCGCTCACGGAGACCGTCGGGTGGAGCTGATGGATGCCTGCTCCAGGCAGCGAGAACGCCGTTCCGAGAAGCCGTCCGTTCTTGGTGAAGAAGACCTCACGCGTGTCCAGTCGCAATCCACTGCCAAACACATCGCCGATTGCGACAGCAGCGACTTGGTCATTCCAACGCCACTGGTCGGCGCAGATGTCGCTGGTATGGACCTTTCCGCTCACGGGTGTGAACGAATACGTCGACGTACTGCTCGTATTCATTCCTACCGTTGGCCCTTCGAGAGGGAAATCGGGAGGCGACATACCAAAGCCAAAGATGCCGGGAGAACCGGAGCAGGTGTTGTTCCACTCCAACACAGTGAGCTCGAAGTAGACAATCTCGGCCTTGACCTCATCCTTCAATGTGATCACGAGCTCAGGTGTGTGCTCGAACCGACATGAGTAGCAGTCCAGCACGGGCGCTTCCAGTGATGTCGCTGCGTTGAGGTTGTCTGCGTCGTCAGTCTGGTACTCAAGCAAGAATTTGCGCTCCTCGCCCGAGAAATGTCGCGTCACAGCCATCTTGGACGAATGACTGACCAGCATTTCTTTGTGAGCGTCTCCGCGGGCGAAGTTGAAGCGGTAGGGCAAGTGGATCGTCGATTTGGCATCTTTGTCCAGGTAGGACGTCAGCTCTTGCACGCGGTGGACACGGTTTTGTTCATCGACGACGAGCATGAGTTCCACAAAAGCCTGGAGAAGCGAATGCAGCATCAAGTTGCCAGCTTCTTGGTCTTGCTGAAGAATGATGATCTTCGATCGGCAATACAACAAACCATTCTTGTCCTTCCACTTGCCCCCGTTCTGGATCAGTCGGATCAGCGCTCGCACAATAGCGACTGCTGTCTGCTCGCTGCCCGGCAGCTTCTCTCGAAGAACTTGCTTGAGCAGTTCAAACAGAGCAGCACACAGCTCGGGTCGAATAGCGCTCAGTACGAGTGGCCTATCATGGTCTCCGCTCGCGACAATATCCGTCGTCTTCGTGGAAGCGAGCGACTTCTGGCACTCCAGCATCACATTCACGAAGCTCATCGCGTTGTTGACCGTCATCGGTGCACACAGGATCTTGTCCTCTAGTGTCATGCTCATCGTTGAAGCCGTCACCGCCTCTGAAGGCTCACCATCAATAGTGATCACGGGAAGAATCGTGCGGCTGAAATCCATATCGACGGACCACAGCGACGTTCGCACGCACACTTCATCTGCCGCCATTTCGAGAACACTCAGGCTTTCAGACTGCTGGTTTCGCCTTCCGTCGGTGCTCGTGCCACCAGCACGATCAAGCGCCTTGAGCAACGTAGGTGGACCAAACGTGCGAGTCTCGGCTCGCCACATGCACGAGTACGAGTCAGCTCGCTGCATCAGGTCTTCTCGGATGCAGCGCACTGATGCTAGTGCTGGTGGTTGGAAAGGATCTTCTTTTCCTCCGGCAACGCAGCCAAATGCGACGTAGCCGGGCGGTGCGATAGGCCACCACAGCGAACGCACTTGCTTGCGCTGGAAGTCAGGATCGTTGTCGGAGTTCTTCGGCAGGCCCTTGCCAGTGACATCCACGCGCTCGAAGCCAACTGGAGCCAGCAAGTAACCCGAGCCATCGTCGCGCACCATCAGCACAGGGCGATCAGGAGCATCGCCGCCCATCTGAAGAACGTCGCCCAGAGCGAACCACGTCGACGGCTGCTGGAGATTCACGCCAGTAGGAACCACCGGCCGCCAAATGGTGACGTATCTATCAGGCATCGACTTGATCCACGGCTCCATGCCACGGGAGCCTGCACCCAATGCATCTCGCTTCCTCCACTTGTGTCGGAACTGCAGCAACGGATCTGGTGATGGCACACTCCAAACTCGGTCGTACGATGCCACCACAACGCACTCGATTCCACAGGATAAGCGGATTGGACCCTTGGGGTAGAGCATTTCTGGTCGTCGAGACTTCGTCATGGCTGCTTCCCAATTCAGAAGCGAGCCGTGGTTGACGAATGTCCGAGACAGCGTGTGGAGCAGCGTGTCGACAACGAGGTTATGCATGATATTCGTCTGGTGCAGGAGTCCAGAACCATCGAGCTTCAGTGCACGGGCTTCATACACGAGCAGCGTACTCAAAAGCTGGGGGAGTACGCCTTGGCCTGGGCTGTTCTTGGACCAGCAATCGTGTTTGTCGATCGCCAGACACAGAGACGATAGATTTTGCACGGCGACCATGTTCGCGCCAAGTGTGTTCGCAGCAGACAAAGCGAAGACCTCGCTCGCAGTGCGACTCAGAATGCGCTGAATTGCACCACTATCTTGTGTTGTCTCGGCTTCTTCAGTTTGGATCGCGAGCACTGATCGGTTTGCAGTCCTGACTGCATCGCTGGGCGATGGAGGGAAGAGAATCAGCTGACGGAGCGTCAACGGATCTCCAAACGCAGCGAGCATATTGTCAGCTTGGTCGGGCACCTGTAAACAAACAACACGTTAGCACGTGATGTACACAGTGAATCATAATCGCCCACTTACGTCAGTGAAAAGACGCACGACTTGCTCGAGCAGTTTGCGAGAATGAACTGCGGCCAGGAGGCCGCACAACGCTGTCTCTTCATCTTCGATTTCAGTCGTACTCATTTGGGCGAACCTCTCGTCAGCGAGGCCAGCACACTCCACCCACAGCCCAAGTTGAGACTGCGAAGCCTTCGATCCATCTGGGGATTTGCCTTTGCTTGGACTGCTTGGTCGAACACGCGTAGTTTGGTGCACTGAACTCGACTCGGTCAGCGCGTAGCTCGGGTTTTCGTCCATAATCTCTTGGAGATTGATCAGCCCGTCCGCAATGTTTGAAAGGGCTGCGGACTCGACGATTTCCGCACCAATGGGTGGGTGAGCTGACCGATGAGAGATCTTGGCTGCGGTGAAGGTCTGTTCCAGCTCAGCTCCCGCTGGTGACAGAAGCAATCGGACAGCGGCAGCGACGTTCTGCTGCGTTCGTCGAAGCGCTTCTGCACATACCGTAGTGTCCTTTGCCAGCAAACTTGCGAGATGTTGAACAGTAGGTGAGGCCAGATCGACATGATTGTGAACCTGCAGGAATCAAGTGGGTTAGCATATCGAACATCCGGATAGGATTTTTCTCCTTCAAGGCTCACCTGTTCCGAGGAGAGCTGCTCGTGAAGAACTACAAATGCGCTGTGAATGTCGCCATCCATGGCATGGATGGCTTCTTCACATTGCTCCAACGCCACTTGAAGAAGGCCAACAGCTCGAAGTCGTGCGAGCAATTCCACAGCAGGTGATGATTCCTAGAAACCACAACGTTAGTTTGACAACCCTCATGGGCATCCGACGCAAGAAGAGGCTCTTACCGTCACCACTGGTGCTGAGTCGCCCGACTCGCTGAATGTCTTCATCCGTGATGGCTCAAGTGCTGCGCCTTGTAGGCTATTGCGGTGGCCGCTTTCTCGAGTGATGCTATCGCGGCCCAGCGCGATTCGGAGTCCGTTACTTCCTCCGACCGTAGTGATTTCTGGTGTACGCACTGAGGTCGCTTCAAGTCCTAACGCAGAGCTCTCGCGCTGCTGGTACGAAGCGGGGGAAAGCACGGCCACGGGTCCCAAGGCACTAAAGAGGTTTGCCGTAGGAGTCGCAACTGCTGGTGTTCCAGGTGCCTGTAAAATCGACGACCGTGGCGAGCTGAATCCTCCCACGCGTGGTGATTCCACAGCAGGATTTGGAGATATCAATGCCCGCGGTACTTCACTTTCCGAGATGGATGTGATGAGACGGAGACCTTGTGGATTGGGCATTCGGCTTCGTACTGAGTCCATCGACTGCTGCCGTCCACCACGGTTTTGTAACTCGGCAGGACTTCGCGGCTCGACTGGAGCCAAGCCAGTTGCACTCAGTGGCTGCTGATATTCCTGTCCTTGGATCGAGGTATTGCTGTCTTGCTGGCTTTGCGGAGCAGTGATAATCGGAGGTGGTGCCATGCGGTTCATGAAAGCGGCAGCTCCGTGGGATTGCCGCACTTGGAACTCGTACGTTACGAGTCCACCACGCGACAAAATGAGAGAAATCCGCGAACCAGGAGTCACTCGAACACTCGTGCCATGCACTCGCACGCCGTTCACAATAGTACCGTTCTTGCTGAAGTCTTGCATCTCAAAGTAATCTTCAGCCACACCTTCGTTTTCTCGTCGCGCTCGTCGCAAGTGAAAGTGTCGGCCGCTCACACTGCGGTCGTTCACGATGAGATCGCACGAATCAGCAGCACGCCCAACACGTACAATTGGCGTCGTCAGATGGAACGGCGTGTAGTCGATCGCCTGAGGCTGTGCAGAAGATCCACCTGGTGTTTCATTCTCGTTGAGAGGTGGAAGAGGATGCAACACGCCCCATACTCCGTGAGGAAGAGCATTACCTCCAGCCCGTCCACCCTCCGAGCGTGGAAGCCCGTTTGAAGACCCGGCTTGGGATCTGCTGTTGAGGAATGACGGCGGTGCTGCACCCTTTCTGGGTGACTGGATCGCATCCATACCCCACGACAGTGCGTTTTGCTGCCCCAGTTTCCGTACAACTTGATCGCGGCTATCGGCTTCGTATCGATCGACTGCGTCGTCAACGACTCGCTCGGCTTCAAGGCGAATCTGTCGCTGCTTGACACCTATCCAGCGGACGTGAAGCATATCAACGACACTACTGGCGACACCGCTGCTCTTCAGACTGGCCAACAGACTGGCCTGCTTGAGCCCGTCTTCATTTGCGATCGTCTGGGCGATATTCGACAAGAGTTGAGTCTCGGAGTTGATCAGCACGGGGCTCAATCGCGGCATCTGCTTGAGACACGTGCTCAATGCCATCGCTGCTCGCCACTGAATTTGCTTCGTGTACATTCTCATGCGCCGTCCGAGAATCACTTGCACTTGGTTGTTGTGAGGCTGCTCAAGCTCGCTGTACACACTAGAATCATTGGTACATGGGAGCACGAGCACTGATAGCGAACCAATCACGCTGTCGAGGGCGTCGAACATTTGCAGAAGAGATGGAACGCGCTCTACAGGTTTGATGAACTTGACCGGGACGTTGCCACAGTTGGTAGCTCCGTGCTGAAGCGGCTGCCACACAGGTGCTCGATGGTGATCGACAAGCATCACACTAGCAACCAAATCACCACGAGTATCTCGCTTGATGCCCGAAAGCACACCAATTTTGCCGGAACTCTTGTGGTCTGGATCTTCGATCACACCGAACGAGCCTTCACGTAGACTCTCGACGTGCCCTCCGACAATGCTCACGGCGGCAAGGATACCCGCCAGCCCATCCAGTGCATCCTTGGCTCTCTGCCAGATGAGCAATGCCTTTTTGTCACGTAGCGTCTCTGCTGTAGAAGACTCACCGTCATCCTGTTCGTCTTCATTGTCATCAACGTTGTCGGCCACCGAGGTCTCATCCACTTCCGGGGAAGCAGAGGTCGCTTCTGGTTTACGCACAGTGCTCTGCTGTGCGGAAGTCTCGTTGAGCTGCACACTCTCGACAGGCTCAACTGGAAGAAGGTCATCGCCGTCAAGCGGCGGATTCTCAATGCTTGCGTAGTAGGCACAAACAGTGTCCAAGATCTCACTCAGTTTGTCTGTTCGCGCGAACGCTTTTGAGATGCTCGCGTTCACGGCGACCTTCCATGTCGGATACAGTGTGAGATATCGAAGAAGACCGACAACCTCCGCTCCCTTGGCTGCTGCGACATGGGACTGCTCGAGAAGATCTTCAATGACGAAGCCAGTGCCAGCGTCCTCCACGGATGAGAGGCCCTTCAAGCACTTCGCTGACTCACACAAAGCTGAACACGATCGTTCGATACCGAGCTCATGACTGCAGAGTCGAGGACGCAGCACAAGTGGGTTTCCGACGAGAAGCATCAGCACGGTGAGGATATCTACACACGGCGAGGCTGTAGATCCGTGCAGCTTCCGGTAAGCAGTGTTGACGAAGGACACGGAGTGGAACGGGAAGACCAGCATAGCCAGCCGGATGCAAATGGTCGCCGACGACAAATCAGACGACAGCATGCCCTTCAGAATCTCCATCAGCACGTCGTTGTTTGAGGCAAGCACCGAGCACATTTCGACGTCCGCTGACCCACACGAGAGCAGAACGCACAGCACTTGGTTCCTGAAGAAGTGAGGGTACAAGATCTGCACCGGTGGCTCTTGAGTGTTGAGTCCAGCAGGGGAGCCGACCTGAGACCGCTTCACGCAGAGCGTGAGCAGGCCAACACACGCACTTTTCATCGTAACAAATGCGTCCAGTCGACTACCCATTGCCTGGAGAGACGAGCTGGTCTCCTTGCTGATCTCGGCTTGCAACTCGTTCAAGTTATCGAGCAAGAACGCCACGAGTGAGCGGAGGACACCGTCACGTTTTCCCGATCGGCTTTGTGCACTTTTCCGTCCATCGTTCAAGGATTGGTAAAGTAGAGCTCGCAGCATCGCCCACGACGCAGCGTGGAGCTTGAGAAGAGGTAGTTTACGATGCATGTTGCCTCGCTTCATCTGGATCGGCGCAGCCTTGACAATCGCATCCGAGTGTTGGTTTCTGTCGATCTCTTTCATCAAAGACTCGTAAAGCGCCTCCGAGCTATTCCTTTCAGCGAGGTCCTTCGCCTGTGCGTGGCCATCCTTGTCTCTTTCTGGATCGCGTGTCTGGCTTGAGCGACCAGTCAAGATGTACGAGCTGTAAAAGCCAGCAGCGATACACGAGACTTCATCGTGTGACAACGAGTTGAGTGGGATGGGCAACGGAAGGTCTGCTGATGGAAGCGTTCTTGCCCCTGCACCGAGCTGGCCCTTGTTGTTACGACCAAACACCATGACGCGTCCATTCGCCAACAAAATGAGCGTGTGGTAGCATCCACAAGAGGACTTGCGAATTCGCGACGACAGCGGCAGCGGGACATACTGAGGTGCGTTCTTGTGGTCTTTGCTGCCGATACCAAGCTGTCCGTAGTCGTTTCGACCCCAGGTGATCAACTTTCCCTTGTCAGTGATCGCCACAGTGTGGTAGTAGCCGCAGCTCACATCCACAACCTTTTCATCACTGTCGCCAATCGTGACGCGCACGAGCGTGGGGATCTTCACATTTCGGGCATGGCCAAGTCCAAGCTGACCATAGTCGTTTTTGCCAAACGCGTAGAGCTCGCCACCCGCAGTCACGCAAACTGTGTGGTACAACCCGCAAGCGACCCGTGTGACCACTTGACTCGAAAGCGCGTCAACGAGTTGAGGTGTGTGCTGGTGTTGAGTGTGGTCGAGACCCAGCTGTCCGCAGTCGTTCATGCCGAATGTGAGCAGCTCTCCTGCGCTCGTGACCACAGCACTGTGGTGGTAGCTCACAGCTGCAGAAGTGACGACGTATTTCTCACGGAGAGACTCAATTAATCGAGGAGTGTGGCTCTTCGAAATGGTTGATCCCAACCCAAGCTGACCGCGGTCGTTGTACCCCCATGAATACACCGATCCATCTGCAGCGACAGCTACCATGTGCTCGCATCCATTGGCTGCAGCGACCATCTCGATCGGGATACCACTTAATCCTCGCACTCGTGTGGCCACGAGAACACGTTCCTCAAACGTCCCGTTGCCACATTGGCCGCTCTTGTTCAAGCCACACGTGAGGACCGTGCCATCTTTCATGAGTACTGCCAAGACTTCATTGCCGCCCACAATATCACGAACACTCTTGGTTGAGAAGAACGGAACATGCTCCAGCTTGCTGGTGGAGTTGCAGTGGCCAAGGCAAAGCTCACCGTAGTTGTTCTGGCCACAGGAGAATAGCTCACAGTCGTCATACCACGTCAAGGATCTCTCCGGCTTCACGGAGCGACTGGAGCCTGTTGACATCACGCCGGCAAGCGAGGAATCTGAGCTTGAAATGCCGACAGAGTTCGCGAACTTCGGTCTCTTGATCGTGGACAGTTGCGTTACCAGGCGATCTACAGACGCCTTTCGTGGTACACACAACGCAAATCCATCATCACTTTGTCCGTCGGCATCAACACAGACATGGGCGAAGTATGAGACTTGCAGAGAGCCACGGTTGTCATCGTAGCACGCCGCGCAGATCTTCACAGCCTCATCATCCTTGAGCGAATAGTACACACCATGCAGTGGAGATGACCGGCACTCTTCGCAGACGGATACTGTGACTGCATTTTCAGCGTACGCCGGTCCGTTGTCTTTGTCGAACGTGCCGCAGACTCCGATGTATCCGACGTCAATGTTCGAGCCCAATGCAGGGCAAAGCAGCTTTACAACGATGTACCGTCCCTGAACAGGAACGGCAAGTTGTTTCGCAACTTGGGCACAGCTTCCATCCAAGACGACGTACGCGACTGGTAGATACTCGTTTCGATCGCTTCTCAAGCTCGCAGGGGGAAATGGCAGTGACGCGAATTCTTCCGGAGTCAGATCATCGTACTCTTGGAGCCGTCGAAGATCAGGTACGGAGCTTGTGATGAAAACAGCGGCATGGCGAAGAGAGCTTGAATAACCCGGCCCAGCTCCACGGATGGTCAAATAGCTCGCGCTGAACGGAGTGTCGACTTCATGGCGCAAGACGAGGTTGATATTCCGCCCCTTTGCTGAGCTGTACACAGATGCATCGTCCACCAAGCAGTTGCGAGCCACATGAGATGAGCTGAATTCACCTCCATCGCAGCTATGAACTTGCATCTGCAGCACTTTTCCAACTTGGATGTCGTTGGAGGAAGACACATGGCAATTTTCTCCGACACCGGGGACGCGGATAGCGTTTGCGAGGAGCTCTGGACGATTGCGGGGGTGGAAGTTCACTCGGAAAACGACGCCGTTGCAGAGCGCTGAGATGGCTGGAAGCAGTGGATACTTCATCTTGGTATCATCGACAGATCGGCTAAGTGGGTCTCCAGAACTCGGGTACACTGTCACTTTTCCCTTGGCGAAGTCGAAGAGAACACCAAACGAACCCCACGTGAAGCCTTCGTCTGGCAGAGCGCAGCGAATAGCCACTGCTTGCTGCTTGAGCCCCTTGTCGAAGTTCTCAAATTCACTGGGAACAATGCCAAACGAAAGGTCGCAACGGCCGTCTCGGCCTCCCGAGAGGACTTGCACCTCAACAAAGAGTTGATCACCTTCGAAACCCTGGTTTGCAACGATCGTCTCAAATAGCTCATCCGATGTGCTGAAATCGCCGGCAATAACAGTTGTGCCATCAGCTGATAGTCGTAGCTGGTGGCCCTTGGACTTAGCATCCATGCTGATGTAGGTGCCGTCGACTGGGCTTGCAACGAGACAACCAGACACAACTGGAGCTGAAAACCGGAAGCTGTTGCACGATGCCCACAGCTTTTCTGGGACTGGCGCCAACAGATTCCAGAAAACCTCCGCGTCTTCAATGCCGATAGCAGGATACATTCCTAGGTTGCCCGGGAACGCTTTCTTCGAGTCGAGCACGACAACCTTGACGCGCTTCGAGTCCACGAAGAACTCGAGCTTCTTTTCGTCGCAGTCCAGTACAACGCCGACGATGGATCCCATCCGGCAGTACAGGTTCTGAGTATTTGTACCAGGATCATCATCACCACTGGCTGGCTCATCGTAGACGAGAACACCATGCTGGACACTTGGTCGTGGTTGATTTAGGTCGTCGGCACTTGAGCACACCCCGACGAACACAGGCTCGTCTGATTGAGCGACAACCGACACTTCCCAATACCACCGGCCACGATAGAACGGATGGTGGAACACTGATAATCCACCTTGACTGCTTGACAAGGTGAGCTGGTGTAAGTCGGTGCCGATCGTGATCGCCTTCGCGCAGATGATCTTTGGAATGCGGTGCGCGATGCCAGCTGCCAGGATAGGATACCGTTCAGTGCTTGACGAATCTGACCGCGGGTCTTCAGGAAACTCCAGCTGCGTCGTCATCTTCCAGCTTCGCCAGCTCGACAGTTCAGTGATGAGCGGCAAGAAGTTGATATGGTCGACGTGTTCCCAATCTTCTCCACGGTACGGGATACTACACGCTTCAAAGATCTGCATCACTTCGTGCACAACGTGGTGCACGTGTGAAGACAGCGTCCGCATTTGCTGGCTGCCTGCAGCTCCGGTCTCGATTAAGCTGCGAACGCCACCAATGTTGTCGGACGCGACCTTGAGCAAGCTGGTGAGGAGGGTAAAGAACTCGCTGCGGACTCTCTGAGCGAGCTGCGGACCGATGAACTCAAGATCTTCAAGATAGTGGACCTTTTCGATTGCAACAGTCGCCTCCACACCATCGCCGTGTCGAACGAGACGCTTGAACGCGGTGGAAAGGGCAGGGATGACGTTGAGTCTGCAACTGGGGTTGGATTCTGTGCAAGCAAGCAGTTGGGAGAAGATCTGCAGTCCTTCAAACCGTTGCTGCCCGCGCTGTTGGTGCGTATTCAGAATCACCATAACTCGTTCATCGAGTTCGGTGTAGGCAGGTAGCCTACCCGTATCATCACCTTCCGGAGCTGCTTGTGGCTTCGGCTTTCCAGAATATTGCAGGAAAGCAAAAATGTCCGACTGGATGCGCTCGTCCTCTTCTTCCACTGTCTCCATGGTCTTTGCCTCCATCAGGGACTTGAGCTGCAACGTGACTCGTTCGTTTTCATCAGTCGATTCATCAATCGGCCTTCCATTGTTTGACGATGACTTCGGTAGCTCTATGAACATGATCGTTAGAAATAATCCTCATTTGCTGAGCATGGATCAACTCACCGTAGAAATTTGTGGTCGATAAGCCAGGCAGCAGTTTGAGACCGGTGCCGGCCAGGGACGGGGCCGAAGAGGGCACCGCCGCCAGCTTGAGGAGAAGTTGGCCTCGACGAATGACAGGCTCACACACCGCATTGTACAGCAAAGCCTGTCTCTCCTTCATCGACACTTCCGTCGAGTTGACTTCTGGGCTTGAACGTTCGCTTGCCAGTTTTTGCTGCTCGCGGACGATCCTAAGTTCAGGTAACCAACAACTGTTAATAATCCCACTTGATACAGAACGTGCCCAGCAGAATATGTGTCTTACCAGCGACGGAGCTGAAGAGCAGAGCGCCAGGCATCAACGACCGCCTCTGATGGTGTCCCATCTTTCAAGATACCGCCATTGACATACGCGGTGTTGCTATGCTTGAGGAGAGCAGCAAAGGCAATTCGAACAGCTTTGTCGACTGCTTCGATATTTCCACTTTTCTCCAAAGCAGCCTCGACACTGTCCTGGCGTTTGAGACGTGCCGCGAGAAGCTTGGGATTGCCACCTCCGAGAGCCGACGATGACGTAGGATCAAGCGCGAGTTTGACTTTCTCGACCAAGTTTTTGCCAGCACCGACACCCGCCACGATTTGTTGGAGGAGGACGTTGTTTCTGGATAGGTCATCTCCAGCATCAGCCAAGCGAGTTGGTGGCATCTGGCTACTTTCCGTCTTTGTGTCGAGACCGCCACGCAGAAGGGGAGATTGCATCCACCGCGAATCAAGATCATGTTGCTCGCCAGCCACGACTGAACCAATGACGAGAGCAGACGCATAGTGGCTACCGAGCCAAATGAGGACCTTGTGCAGGTCCTGCAACCACGCGATACTTGCCTCCGTGGTCCATTGAAAGCTGGCTGAACCCGTGGGCGCAGATGTTCTTCGGTTTTGTTGAGGTGGAGCTGGAGGGGGTAGCACCGAATTAAAGGAGAGGGCATGAGCGGGGCCGTCACGCTCAACTTGGAGATGCTGCGATAAAATCATCCCACTGGGCTGGAATGACAGCAACGTCGCGTCGAACTGCCGAAGACTCGCGACATCACGAGGAAGGTCTATGCCTCGCGGCGAAGAAAAAGTCAACGTCGGTGAACCAAACAGTTTCGCCAAGTCAGCCGGGAACCAAATGCGGTTCACTTCGCCTCCACCTACGACGCATGATCCTGTCAGGTTCTTGACGCGGACACTGTCTGGTGACAAAGCCTTCTTCCAAATCGCTTGCACTGCGTTCTGGTATGTGAGTGGCACCGCTGCTGGTAGCTGAATGATCGCCGCGAGCTCACTGGAAATTCGAACGTGAGTTTTAGCACTCAGATCTGAAGACCCTGCTAGTGACGTCGACACTGATGAGGATGATTCTCCGTCGCAGCGGTTCCCCGAGCTTGATTCAGGGTGCTTGACTTGACCACTTGCTAGAACAGAGTGAACCCGCCACAGCAGCACTTCGAGATGAGGCCAGAATGGCTTGAAGACGTCCGAGAAGGTCTCACGGATACTTGGTAGCGAGCCGACACTCAAGATCACAAACGGCAGGAGCTTGCCGACAAATGAGTTCTGTAGGATGCTTGGAAGAAAACTGACTTGGTGAGGGAGCATGTTTGCCCCTCGCCCGAGCAACTGGCCAAAGAATGTGGCCAATTTCACACTGATAGAGAGGAGTATTGGCCATCCTCTCTGAATCGAATGTGAGCACCAGTACACGCCAGCACGAAGTAGCACATTCAGGCACTTGAACTCGTTTACCGAGTCAAGTTCTCCAAGCTTCTTCATCAACGCGCTCGGATCCGACAGCGCATCGACAGAATCAAGCGCAGCATTGGTCTTGGCCCACAGAGACTCGAGAAGCGTGGATGCAAACTCGGCTACAATTGCAGGCGCCTGCTCGGCATTCTCGTCCAGCTGGACTGTGGTAGATAGTGTGTCGTCCATGAGCTGGAACATCATTTTCGGAGACGTGAAACACGGCACGAGCATTGGCACGAGAAGCTTCTTCATCGGATCCGAAGTCGTGGATTCTTGCATGAGCTTGTTCATCACCTCAATACGGTCGAGAAGGGATGGAAACAGGATAGAGAACCCATGGTAGATGGTAGCTGCGGTTTCCTGCTTCACTGCCCGGTAGAACCACGCAATTTCTCCCTCAGGCTGTACGACTGGGCTTTGCTCCGCGATACCAAACAGCAACTCTCGTAGAGAAGACAACGTCCCACCGGGATGATTTGAAGCTGGGCGCATTCCCACTTCGGCCGGATCAATACCACTTCGAACAAGCTGCCATACAATACGAACGACATCAGTGCTTCAGTTACCAGATCGTGCGGGTTCAGTGACTTACCTCAAAGAAATTCAGCTTCAGCAAACGAACCACGACGAGGATTGGATACAACACGTTTGTGACGATGGCAGTGCCGACACCGGACGCATCTTTCGACTCGAATCCTGCGCGTAGTGTCTTCGAGAGCTTTTCAAGAAGAGAGTGCAGAGCAGCAAACGTTTGCTCTTTTGGATCGACACACAAAGAGCGATACGAACACCTTGAGAGCTGGATAGCATCCGTGTCATCTCCAGGAAGCTCGTTCCCGGCGAGTCGGTCGAGATGAGACAAAATGCACACACCGGAGTCCACAGCCACAGGGATGCATTGCTGATAAGTCCTTCCAGTGCCGACTGTACACTTCGCGCGGAGTGTACCAAGGATGAGACTGGATTTGCCACTTGTCGCCATGCTCTTGGCTGGGTCGGCAGTGAAAGTTCGGGCTGAATCGGCTGCAACAAACTCTCTCACTCGGTTAGCGAGGCCGCTCACGTCTCCGAGTCGAGAAATCCCCCCGACGAGGAGCATCTGCGAAGACACTCGGCCCGAGAGAGTTCCATCCACTGATGCAGCTGGTAAAGCAGTCGATGTACCTTGTGGAATCACAAGAGTTGCAGAAGCAAATCCTTCAACATCTTCATCGCTGGAGATCTCGACGGGGCTCCACTTCTGTGACGTCACGTTGTAGCACCACATATCACTAAGAAGGGCACCAGATTGGGCGACGCCTCCGTAGATCCACACATTACCGAAATCGGCACAAATACTGTAGTTGACTCGCGCGTCGGGCACAACGGGCGAGAAGTCCCCTCGAGTACCTTGATCTAGAGCGTTGCCGTCGGAGCTGGTATCAAGGACAGTGGCGATGTTGTCATCATGGCACAGGTGCCACACACGATCGAAGGTGTTGTAGCGCCACAAGTCTGCCCTTAACTTCTCTTCTTTGTCTTGGCCACCGAAGAGGAACACATTTTCACCAATCACTGCGGTCGAGCAGCCACTTCGCGGGCCAGGATCAAGCGAAATCGAGCTGGGAAGTCGAGTCCACGAGAAATCTTCCAATGAGAGGTACCACACGTCTCCGAGGGTCTCATTTTCAGCTGACTTGCCACCATACACGAATACCATAGCATCAAGGCGAACGCGAATCATTGCTGCCACGTGATGAGCTCGCGGTGCCGGAAGAGCAGCAGCACCGACGGCGCTTTGGACGAGTTCCCACACAGGAAGTGACCCATCCGCACCTTTTGCCGTCGAGCAACGATACAAATCCATGTGTCTTGATGTTGGTGTCGAGTTCTCACCACCGATGACCAAGATGGTGTCGTCATCGATTGCCACAGCCTGATGGTTGCGAACGCCAATCGGGAAATCAGCCCACCGCTCCCACCTCTTCGTGTCTTGGTGATAAACCCACACTTGGTTACTCGCTTCACTGTTATCAACCGGGTTTCTCGTAGCACCGCCGATCACGAAGACCTTGTCCTTAACGGAAACTGTTGCAGAGCCCTCGACTGCAGGAGGACGAATTTCAGTAGGCTCGCCCGAGGCATATCTTAGACTTGCGGCGCCAGTTGGTGCTGCCATCGCCTTGCACACAGCATCAAACTCTCCCACTGTCGTTGGCGGGTGGGCGAATGGTTGGTGGCCGAGGTTGACTCGAATGATTTCCCCTCGCTCGAGGCTGATGCCTGGCATCAAGCCCAACCGCCGATCCGCAGGGTCACACTTAATGTCAGTGAAAGCTACTCCGAGGTGGATTCCGTTTCGGAAGAAGGTCATCTCGTTTGCCCCCAGATCGAGCAAACAGCCGATGACATCGCCGGCCTTCCACTTCTCCCCGTACGACGATGATCCACTGTTCCAGCGGCGTTGGCGATTTCCGTCGTACGACCAAGAGTGAGTGTGATCCCCGACTCCTTCACCTTGATCCGAGCTGCCTTGGAAGTAGTTGTCGATCCATCCGATTTGAATCAACCCAGATGAAACAACCTCGACTTCGTAAAACCACTTGCCTTCGAAAAGCGTGATACCGATCGTTGAGACAGAGCCGAAGTTGCTTAAGCCCTCGATTTCCCCAGATCGATCGATGTCCACTCGCCCACAAACAGAGATGAGACAGTTTTGATCCAGCACGATCGCATCGCCTTCTTCGTTCTCCTTCTTCCTCTCGTAGATCAGAGATGTCGTGTAGAATCCCGCAGCGACGTCAATACATCGGCGAGTGCTCTTCTCCGGTCGCACCTTGAGCGGAACAGGTAACAATGAGTCCGCACTGCTTCGATTCCCGAGTTGTCCCTTGTTGTTTCGTCCGAAGACAAAGACTTGACCTTGCTCCGACAGCAACACACTGTGGTAACACCCGCAAGTCGCTCGAATCATTCTCGTACTAGCTGACAGTGCGACAACACTTGGCACGTTCTGGTGAATCTTCGACCCGACTCCGAGCTGGCCGTAGTCATTACGCCCAAAAGAGTACGTGTGGCCAGTCGTCGTCACCACCACCGAGTGGTAATATCCACATGCAACGAAGCACACCATTTCACTCGGAAGAGGAACGAGAGCAGGAAGCTTGATCTGTCGGCTGTGCCCCAAACCGAGTTGCCCGTAGTCATTCTTGCCGAACGAAAAGAGCTCGCCCGCCGCCGTGCACACGATCGTGTGATACAGCCCACATGCCACCATAGAAACCTCGTGGCCTTCGAGCGCTTTCACAAGCTGGGGTGTTCCCATATGCTGCGTATGGTCAAGGCCAAGCTGCCCGCAGTCATTCATACCAAACGTGTAGAGCTCGCCGGTGTCCGTGACTACCGCGCTGTGGTGGTAACTGACGGCAGCGTAGTTCACCTTCTTGTCCTTCAGCGACTCAATGAGCTTCGGCAAGTGGATCTTGGTCGTCAAATTCTCGTGGCCGAGCTGTCCGCGGTCATTGTATCCCCATGAGTAAGCGAGACCAGTCTCGGTAAGAGCGATCATGTGCTCACAGCCGTTGCTCGCAGTAATGTACTTGATCTTCTGCGATCGCAGCGCTTGAACTGGTCGAAGCAGCATGACACGCTCGTCGAAGTGACCATGACCACACTGTCCACTCTTGTTGAGGCCACAGGTCAAAACGACTCCCCCATTTGTGAGTATCGCTAGCACTTCGTTGCCGCTCACGACTTGCCGGATGTCCTCCCAACCGCAGAGCGAGACACTTGTCAGCTGATGCCGTTCGATATCGTCTCCGATACCAAGCTCACCGTACGAGTTCTGGCCGCAGCAATAGAGTTCTCCGGACGCTTCGCATTTCCCGTACAGCTGCTGCTCTTTCAGGCTCGCCATCTTGGACAACGTCGGTCCTAAGTTGACGTCAGTGCTGGGTGGTTGATCGAACAACCACAACACCACCGAGAGCAAAGTCGTCAACGAGCCTCGCGCAAGAGCCACCTCTGCGAGGGTTTGGATTGTAGACGCACCAAGCGACAGTTCCACGGCTTCGTCCTTACCCTCGAGCGGACGTGCCATCGAGCTGAGGCACTCACTGAGTGCGTTGAACGAGGCTGAAGCTGATGGAGCCAGGTACATGCTATCTCCATACGTCGTCGGCTTGAGCGTTCGTAAACTGTCCTTCATCATCTGCAGCGCCTGCAGATAGTGCGTTGGGTTCTCCGCACGCGTCGCCTTCAGCAAGTGAACCACGATCTCCCACCCCATCGTCATGCAGTTTTGCGTCGGCAGAGGCAGAGGCGGCGGCGTGACCTTGCGTTGGGACGTAGCCTGCATCCTCGTCGTCTGGAGACGCTGTTCATACCGCAGCTTCTCCTTCTTCGTCATCTGGTACAGGTTCTGGAGCGACTTGACGTAGCTCGCGACACGACCGTCAAACCCGCCACTCACACTGGCATCGGTTACTCCTCCAGTCTCCGGCGAGAGGGCTGCCAGGCTGGACACATACTGGAACAGATCGTTCGTTGTGTCCACCGAGCTCAAGATCTCGTGGAGCTGGTGGTCCAAGTTCTGGGCCATCGACGAGCTGCCTGTTCCGCCAGTGCTCATCTCCGGATCTGTCATATCAACACACGCTGGTGAGCCTCTCCACAGACCATTATTCTAGTCCACAGTATCGAATTCTCCACACCTTTTGGTAGGAACCGCAGCGCCGGGCCGAATTCCAGGATCTTGCTCAGCGCGTCCTTGACGTCATCGCTCGTCGCGGCCACCGCGGCGCTGGCGTCGCCGGGCTTGATATTATCGCACAGCGGCATGTAGTTGGGAGGCAACGCCGTCACACGTGCATTGTTGCGACCAGTCGCCGGTGGAGCGGAGGGCGCCGCAGAGGACGCAGAGGACGCAGTCGAGGACGGCGCCGTCCACTGCGGCCCCTGCGGCGCGAGCATCGACACTGGCTGTCCCATACGAGTCTGCTTCTGCTTCTTCTCTCGCCGTCACCTAGCTGCTTCTCCCTCGTCGTCGTCTTCCTATCTTTCTCCTCTCGACCTTGTCCTTGTGGAGGAGGCACTTTGCCGTCGATATCTTGAGGGGGCGGGCGACCCAGACGGCTTCTCGATTAGCGGGCGGAGGGGCGGAGGAGAGGAGAGGAGCGGAGCGAGGCCTGTCCCGACGGCACTGCCGTTGGGCCGTGGTGGCGCCAGTAAGGGGAGGGGGTTGAAGTGGCTTGCCATGACGCGTCGTGATTGGGCGGCCCACCGGTCGCGGCCTCTCAGGACCAAGATCCTGGCGGCGGTCGCGATAAAAATCCCGCCGCTCCGGATCCAGCGTCCGCTGCGTCCGCTCATCCGTCCGCTCGCGCGCCAAAACCAAATCCAAATTTTGGAAAACGAAAAAGGTTGCACCTCGCTGCTGACTGAGGTTTTTCCTGATCGCCGCGAACTTATTCGAAACGGACTCCTATTGGATGATTATCATCCAATCAGTACAATTGAGGAATATGATTGGCTGAAACGGGGAGACGACTGTCTTTTCCCCAGATGGCTTCACTTTCCCCCATTCCCTGGAGGAGACAACCATGGCGGATACGCTGGGCGCTTGGAGAACTCGCTTCGTGAGTAACAAGCGGAGGCACTGGACCCAAGGCCGAGAAAGTGCGTCACAGCCTCCCACCTGTGGCGGATGTAGGAGACTGCGGCACGCAGGCAAACTCGCAGACTGAACGCCCCAGTCTGCTCTCAACACCCACGCAAACTCAGTCTCCTGGTAGCAACATTGGAGCCCATTGCTAACACAAACGTCCACGACCGTTCACGCAGTATCAGCTCCAGTCAGCTGCGCAGTCCACCAAGACCAGGGTCTCGTTGTCATAGAGAAGGAGCAAGCGGAACAGCACACACGCACTCGTGAATGGGGCCGGAGAAAGGAACGGCACGCGTGGGTATGAGCTCAGCTGCGTGCTCGCCACCAAGTACGTCGTGGCTCAGCGACAACGGAGCCGAGTACTCCGGCTCAGCGATGCTGAGTGAAGTGGTGGCTGTTGACAATCTCACGAGCACCAAGCGCAAGAAGCTCAAGAAGAAACTTGTGCGCTTCCCGCAAGACGACTGTGAGTTCTACTCAAATATCTGGACGATCCCGACATCCACGGCCGGGACGACGTCAGTTGCCCAGGGATACAAACTCATCGACATCACTCAAGTCGCGTACGCACTTGCTATGAGTGACTACAAGTACGACTACGAAGACGTTGCGCGGGTCAATGACCGGAACATTTGGACGATGGAAGATCTTGAAGACACCGACATGAAGGAAGGTGAGCCAAACGCACCGGAAAGTCCAATTCCGGCCGAGTTTCAGTCCTCGCACTCCCGTCGAACCTGGAGCCAGACTTCCAACCAAATGCACCAGCCGCCGAGCCAGTTTCGTACGCTGGAGAGATTGCTGTCCATGCAAGGCGTGGCAACAGCGGAGTCTCTGCCTGTTGCTCCTCCGTCCAAGATCGAGAACACGCGGTTCATTTTCTCGGCAGTACTTTCCCGCCATGACTTGCGCGACCGCTGGAGCTCCAAGTTCTTGCTCAGCCTCCACGAGCCGGTGCGCCACGCACTGTACGTGATCGATCGCTTCTTGGACCGTGCGCACTCCACGGACATCTCTGAAGGATGGAACACAGCGACGTTTTTCGAGTGGTTCGCCGACTACTTTTGCGAGTACATCGAAGCTCAGCAGCGTATCAAGGCCACCGTTCTCCGGCCTCTGGTTCAGATCAGCTACACCACAAAGCGCGAGATCGCCGAGTGTTACGACGAGATCATCTTCATGATGAATGCCATCCTAGCACACGAGACCGAATTTCCGATCTCGGCGGCCTCGTGCGTTGGCTCATGGCAGAGACGTCTCCACGAACTTCAGGAAGACATCCGCAAACTGAACGTCGTGCTGTTCCACGTGCTCAATCTTGAAGAGCGTACCCTCCAGCCTGCTCTGTTGGCGACGTTTAACGAGCACACCTTCTACAAGTTCGTCATGCCTCGGGTCTACAGTGCTGCTCGCCCGAAGAAGATCATTCTTCCGTGGATTATTGAGCGAAGCAAGGTCTGGGGCGACGACGAAGACACGACCATGTTCAAGAAGCAGCTCTCTTTCCCCGCCCGCATCATGTACGATCGTGTGTGGTACCCACACTTTAACCGACATGTTGTCGCTGCCATGAAGATTCTCGACGCTACGCTGGCGGACATGCCTGCCGACCCCGAGAGCGACGCGTGGTTCCAATGCACCATCCAGTGAGGTGATCACACGAAATGCTGAAGAACCAGCACCATCTCGACTCGTGGAGTAGTGATCAACGCATTTGTAGTATTTAATCCACCACCGTTTGATATCCTCATTCATCTTTGAAATGCTCTTCACGATGACTTCCACCCACAGTAAGGGCAGCACAGTGGCTGGAGGAACTCGACGCTTCTTCGAGCCTTCGATATCTGGAGTCTCAACGTCTTGATTTGACCAGTACACTCGAGCACTCGATCGTTCTCTTTTAACTTGATATTTTGCGTCTTGAGCTCGACCCATTTGTGCATCTCCCGTTCCAGAGCTTGGATTGCGTCTCTGCTCGTCTCCTTCTCTTTAATATCGCCTTGAGTAGCCCGAAAGACACGACGGCAATCACCACAAAGTCCATGCTGCTTGAGAACAGTCAGCAAACTGTGTGCAGCATCGTCTTCGCTGTTGATGAGTTGAAGTTGCTGAATCTCAGCCTGGTCGAGCTCAACGAGGTCGAATATGTACTTGCTTCTCCGCTCATTTGAGCCTTTGGCTCCATCCTGGACGCTCTCGTTATGGCTGCCTTGATGAGTGACTTTGCTGCAGACCGAAACCAACTCGATGCGGCGTTTGTAGAAATCGAAGCCGGAGACCACGGCGACTTTCGTCCCAAAGTTCACGTCGTTGAGCAGTCGAACACAGCTTCCAAGCTCTAGCTGCCGGTATCGTGGACAAGCAAACGATATCAGCAAGATTGATACTCCGTTTTTCATGGAGCTCTTTTCACATAACCACAACCTGCAAATCAACGTTCTCAACGAGAAGCCATCGTGGATATCGCAGTCGAGCACACCGAGTGCACCGCCCAGTCTCCGTCCCAGGCTCAACGTCAGCGTCCGTGTTCTTTGTACTGCACACGTGGCACACCCACACCTCCTCCACGTCGTCATCATCTCGACGAGCATCAGCGAGAAAGGCTCTGTCGGCCAGTAGACCTGACAAGAGGAGCTGCATCGTTCAGTGGATCTCCGCAATTGCCGTTTGGCTTGCGACCTTTGACGGCACTCCCAAAGACTCGAGCGAGTGACCTGGTGGGCCTGCGACGGGTGGGAATGAGGTACGAACGACGGCTCTGCTTCATAAGAGAGTGCTCATTGTCCTATGCAGAAACATCCAAGCAGGAAGCAATTCCCGTCCCAGGAAGGAGGTGTGGTGCAATGGAGAGCACCAAGATCTTCGAGTGGTGATGTCGACCCGTCAGGTTGGGTGGTTTGTGCGACATGGTGCATAACTCTATTAATTAATACTTTGCCATATTGAATCAAATTAGGCAAATAAATATTGTAGTTCGAAGTTGATTATTCTAGAGTATTCTGATAATTGATATCCCCTAAAAAGCAGAGATCAGGACGGGTGGGTTGGTGGTCGGAGAGCTCTTTGAAAGAGCGCTCACAGTCACAAGGCGGCAAAGAGGCGATCCGATGAGCGACGCCGACCCGAAGGAAGCTGCTCGCAAGGCGGGCGACGCGAAGAAGCGCGCGAATGCGGAGGCAAAGCCAGCACAAGAGGCGACTGGGGAGAACCCGCAGCGAGAGTGGATTGATACGCTGCTCATGGCCGCCGTCATGACCCGCAGCAAGAAGAAGAACTCGGAGGGAGGCGCTGCGGCGGGAAACGCCGTTGCGGCACCAGCGCCAAAGACCGAGGACCCCCGAGCGAGTGAGAGCAGCATGCCGCCGATTGAGACGGTCAAGGAGGCCCCTCCTTCTGAAACTCCCCAGCAGAACGCGGTGCCGCAACATAGTGCGACGGGAAACGCCAACAAGCAAGAACCCGAACCAGAAGGAGCGGCGACTGAGCAGGACGACGAGAAGCGCTACAGAAGACGGCGCTGCGAGGAGCCAGGGTGCACCAAGTTTGCTCGCTTCAACAATGCCTGCTCTGGCCATGGCGGTCGCCGACTGTGCTCGCAGCCAGGATGTAAGCGGGTCGCCCAGTTTGGGCACAAGTGCTCGGGCCACGGCGGCGTCAAGTACTGCAGCGTTGAGGGCTGCAAGCGAGCGGTCCAGTCGCGTGGATTCTGTAAGACCCACGGTGGTGGTGTCCGATGCAAGCACCCAGGCTGTGAGAAGGGTGCGATCTCCAAGGGCCACTGCCGCGCCCACGGCGGTGGATCTCGCTGCGCCGAAGAGGGCTGCCAGAAATGGGCCCAGCGCCATGGCTTTTGCGTGCGCCACTCCAAGGCGACGACAGGCGCCACAGAGGACGCCGAAGCCGTCGCCTCTGCTCAAGTTTAGTAGTGAGCTGAGGGATGAAGGTGATGAACTCCATACTAGTATAACTGCATGAACTTTAGGAAGACACATACAACTACTTAGCAGAGCGTCATCTCGTCCATATTCATCCCGACTGTGACATGTGCCATCAATCCCATCCTCTTAAATACGATTCTCACCGTCGCAGATCGCCTCACAGGTCGCACACGGTGTTCCACGCTGATTGGTGGAATCGTATTTTCAGCCTTCACAGTTAGTATCTGATATGGAATGCAGCCGATGTTCTTAACGGATGTTACCTAAAACGTGACGTGTGAGAATGCAGCTCTACTTTCTCGTAGCCATCCGACGTGGGATGGCGGCTTCGAATGCTCGAGCCCAGTCGCAGTGGTTGGAAAACTCGATCAGGGCGATCAAAACGGAGTCAATGTTGAGGACAGGCTTCCGGACGTTCATAAACTCTCGCAGAGGCAGACGCTTCACACGCACGTTGTGGCTGGAGGCCTTTTCGAGGGTCTGGCCCTTGCGAACAGAACGATCGACGATCCCACCGACGACGTAGACCGCGCTCGGGTCGAGTTCAGTGAGTACGTCGGTTGCATCGGGCGAGAGATAGATGATCTCCTCACTGTCATATACTGCGCCAAGAGGCTCTTCATGGAGGTGAACCTGACACATGAAGGGTCAGCGAGAGAAGCTGACATCCACTCAAAACGGACACGCAGAGAGCTCACCTTCCAACCTGATAGCCCATGCTGCTGCGCAAGCCCTACGATGGCACCGGAGTAGGAAGCAACTCGCAGTGAAATGAGACGATCCAGCGGGCATTTCTTCATGTACCCATACACGCAACCGAGCTGCTTGAAAATGCTGTGGCACTCCTACAATCACAGCAATCGAATCAATACGTGTTCGCCACGACTCAACATTCTCCTGCGATATAGTCGTACACTTTTTGTCTGCGACGCTGCAAAAGCCAAGTCCACGACGATGCGCAGACCATTCTGCAACCCGTCGTCCATCTTTTGCTGTCGCCATCCGCACCAATCCTCATTAATCCAGATCCTGTCCCACATCCACAAAGCTGCCACTCACGTATTGCTCCACACGCTGCATCTTTATCCGCTCCATGCGCTCCCGCTTTTGCTCTTCCGTCAGCGACTGCTCCTGCGTTTCCCGCTCCAGTGCGCGGGCTTGCTTCTTTCTCTGCAGTTGCTGATCTTTCTGGTGTCGGCGCACTTCCCGTTGCTGCTCTCGACGCTGTGCCTTCGAGATTCTTTCATGCTTGCTTCTGCGTTCACTACGTAGGCGACGCGAGTATAATGCGAGAAGGCCCACCGCGATGGCCGCGGCAGCTACCGCTGAAGTGCGCTTGACACCAAGCACCATTTTCGTCCATCCAGTGCGCGCAGCGACCTTCGTGGATGTCCAAATGGATCGCTAATGTTGAGCGAAGGTTGCGTGGAGGGCGTGACCAATCCGTGATTGGCAATCGTCCCACCGTCTGTCAACGAACTTCCCTTCGAGCAACCTTTCGGCTTCATTCAGTTTCACAGTGTCATCGTGATCATAACCTAGTAATGAGTGTATCATATATCCGGATATACTCTTTTGTGAAGTTTGACGTTGAACTCTCGGAAATGAAGGCATCGGTGACGAGGGTTGCGTCGCCGGCTTGTCGCGTGTTGCTGAACAGTGCGCTGTCTTCGTCCACAGTTTGACAGCCAGACCGAACAGCCCCACCAGCCCTTTTGAGTTCCATACAAAACTCAACTGCAAACCCAAAAACAGAGCTGCCTGCGAACAGCTAAGCTGCCAGCACCACACCAAACCGCCATTTGCAACCAGAAGAACGCACAGCAAAGCATCCAATATGACCACCCGCACGAGCTCCACCGCTGGCATCGACGAGGATGTGCGTCAGCTCAAGATCCAGCGCGTCTGGAACGTCGTGCCGTCCGAGTTCTCCATGCTCACGGCCAACCCGATCCGTAAGATCGTTGACAACATCAAGAAGCCGGAGAACTCGGACAAGGCGCTGATCCCGCTGTCGCTTGGTACGAATGTCTTGCATGTTGAGTTAAAGGGGTGGTAACTGATGATATTCTGGTGGTGTTGCAGGTGACCCGACGGTCTTCGGCAACTTCAAGTGCCCCGACGTTCTTGTGGAGTCGATTGTGCGCAATGTGCGGTACGGTGGATTGCCCAAGTGTGATCATACTTTTGCGAGAGGAAATCGCTGATGGTGTGTTAACTCTGTGTAGATCGATGAAGCACAATGGCTACATTCACTCGGCGGGCACAGAAGCCGCGCGTGAAGCGATCGCTCAGCACTTCGGCAGCCCAGAGGCACCACTGACCAAGGAGGTATGGACTTGAACGTGTCGATTTCTCTAGCTATTCGGTCAACAGCTCATCCTCCATGTGTGTGCAGGACATTGTGATTGGCAGTGGTTGCTCAGGTGCGATTGATATCGCACTGACGGGTCTACTGAACCCAGGCGACAACATCCTCCTGCCAAAGCCGGGCTTCCCGCTTTACCAGGTGATCTGTGATGCACACAAGATCAAGTGCAAGTTCTACGACTTGCTACCGGAGAAGAACTGGGAGGTGGATGTCGCGCAGCTCGAGTCCCTCATCGATGAGAACACCAAGGCGATCCTCGTGAACAACCCGTCCAACCCATGTGGCAGCGTGTACTCCAAGGAGCACTTGCAGCAGATTCTGTCCGTTGCCGACCACCACAAGCTGCCAGTGATTGCCGATGAGATCTACGGCGACATGGTCTTCGGCGACAACATGTTCTTCCCAATGGCTTCGCTCACGAAGACCGTTCCAGTTGTTGCTGTCGGCGGCCTCGCCAAGAAGTTCCTCATTCCGGGGTGGCGTGTGGGATGGCTCATGGTGCACGACCGTAACGAAGTCCTGAAGGATGTGCGCACTGCGTACTTCAAGCTGTCGCAGCTGATCTTGGGAGCCAACTCCCTCGTGCTGGTACGTACAATTCCATCGGATACGAGATGGCTACTGTTGGCTAACCTACTTTTCGTTCGCAGAGCGCTGTCCCTGACCTGCTCACCCCAACTCCTGGCAGCTCCGAGGAGACTCAGCTTGAAGAGTTCAAGGCCGAGTACTACGAGACGCTGGAGCGTAACTCCAAGTTCACGACCGAGTCGCTGAGCAAGATCCCAGGCCTCAAGGTCGTCGTGCCCCAGGGCGCGATGTATGTGATGGTAACGAGCGAATTGTGTGATGAGCTCCTCGTGGATGGTGCTGACCGTTCCAATGATGCGATGGCAGGTTGAAGTGGACACAACTGTGCTCACCAGCATCAAGGACGACTTTGACTTCACGCAGAAGCTCCTCGACGAAGAGTCCGTGTTCGTGCTTCCAGGCCAGGTGCGTTGATGTGTTGTCTTCATCGTCGGATCGAATGAGATCTCGCTGACCCTTTTGGCTGATCTCTCAGTGCTTCGGCATGGTCAACTACTTCCGTATCGTGTTCTCGGCTCCACACGAGATCCTGGCCGACGCCTACACGCGCATCGCCAGCTTCTGCCAGCGGCACAGCCAGTAAACCCGTCCTCTCCGTGGCTTCCGTCCATCCAATGAAGGCTGCATCCACGTGAACCCATTTTCAAGCCCCTGCCATTTTTCTGCTTGGCATGTCTATCAAAATAAACTTCATTTATCCCGGTATATTACGGTACTTTACCTGTAACAAACCGATCACTCATAGCGGTTAGGTGTGATTCCTGATTTATTTCCACATTTCTACCAATCATAATGCTTCATTTGAAAGCGTAACCCCCTTGGCGTAACCCCCGTGCCAGCTTGTGTGACTGAATTTTCGCCGACGCTTTCTCCGTCGGCCTTCTGTGTTGGGCGAGTGGAAGTGAAGTAAATTGAATTGGGTGCCGAAGAGCTCCCTCTCTTCCTGCATCTCTCTCGACGGCGACGGTAGATCGGAATCGACGAACAGGAACACAGGCATGGCGCGGTTGTGGTCGTCGCTCGTGGCTGCTGCGGCGCTGTGCTGCGCAGCATGGACGGCGCAAGTGGATGCCGATGGCGTGGTGATGGTGCGCGGCAACAAGATGTACAACGAGAAGACGGGCGAGCGCTTCATGCTCAAGGGCGTACGTGCATGGAGCTTATGGCTATTTGTATGACGAGGTAGACTGACGGGTGTGCGTTTGCCGTGGTCGTAGATGACGTACGAGTACGCCGTAAGTGACAAGTACTACACGCAGTACTCCAAGGCCGTGATCGCCAAGAACCTCAAGGACCTCAAGTTCAACACGCTGCGTGTGTACAACATCAACCCGGACGAGTCGTACGCGCTCTTCATGACCGACATGGCGGCTCTCGGTGTCTACGTGATGGTGGCCGCGTCGCCCGATAACTCGGAGTACTTCGGCAAGTACCGTTACGCGCCGATCCGAAAGGACCTTCCGCCAGAGTCGACGTCGGGAGATACCTGTTATCCGGCGCTGCTGCTTGAGTACGGCAAGAAAATCGCCAAGAACTTTGCGCAGTACGACAACACTCTCGGCATCATCCTCGCAAACGAAATCATGCAAGCCGATCTCACGGCCGGAGCCTGTGTGAAGCAGTACGCGGCAGACTTGAAGACATGGATGCGCTCCAACGGCAAGGTGATGCGCATCTTGCCGCTCGCCTACGCTGCTGCCGACAGTGCGTACACCAACACGAAGCTCACGAGCACCGTGCTTCAAGCCGAAGATTACCACCCGCTGAAGATCCAGGGTCTGCTCTGTGGCGACACAATGAAGGACGGCATGATGCTCAAGAGTATCGACATGTACCTTATCAACGAGTACCGTTGGTGCGACGACGTTACGTACGACCAGACCTACGCCAAGTTCCTCGAGATCGTCAGTGGTGTCCCCATTGTTGTGGCTTTCGGCGAGTACGGTTGCCACAACAAACCATTTTCGACGCCGCGAAAGTGGCCTATGGTGCAGTACCTGTACAAGGATCCGACCTCGACGAAGGGTTTCACTAACGTCTTCTCGGGTGGTCTCGCGTACTCGTACGGTGAGGCGAAGCTCGACTCTGGGTCCGGATTTCCAATGTTCACGGGTACGTTTCAAAATTCTGGTGGATGGATCACGTCAAACTCAGACTGATACGTCGCAATACTGTAGGTGGCTCTCTCGATCCCTTGTCCACTCCTAGTAACGTCCCTACCACTGACTACACGAACCTCAAGACCCAGTTTGCTACGTACTCACCGTACAGCGATCCTGCCGCATGGACGACTGATACGAAGTGTACGTGGGCACCGACGGTGACCGAGTCGATCAGCGCAACGAACAAGCGTGCTACCAAGGGCGGATGGATTATCGACAGTTGCACATCCACTGATCTCAAGGTGGCCTCAACAGACACGTGGGTGGCCAAGTCTCGCCAGGGTGCTGCCTGTGACTCGAGCGGTGCTGCTTGCGAAGTGACAGTATCGACAGCAGTCGGCACTACCCAAGAAAGCATTTGTGGAGGTGTCTACAAGGTTGAATCCGGTGGTGGCAAGTGTAAGACCTCGACGGATTGTGGCCAAAACGGCCAGTGCTTGGCAGTCGACGGTGTGAACCAGTGTAGCTGCTTGACGTGTTGGTCCGGAAGTGACTGCAGTGTGAAGGATACGATCTCGTGCAGCAAGCTCAGCAGCAGCAAGGACGCCCCGAAGATTATCTTCGCTGCAATCGGAGTGTTCTTGGGCGTCATGCTTGTCGTGTTCATCGCCCTCGGAGTCATGGCGGTCAAGAAGAAACGAGGTGCGCTCATTCACACACTCATCGCATTGGGGAAACGATGTTCTGACTCTCATTTGTTTCGTCTTCAGCCATGAACCGCCTTGCTGATCAAGTCAAGCTCCGAGCGCCTACTGCAGGCTCGAGCCAGGCCCCTGCTGCTCTGTAGGCTCACCCGCTCCTCTTGCCATGCCCACACCAGGCGTACAAAGTGACACTGTCTCGTCGTTCTTCTCGCTCCTATCGCTTCGGATCGGGACCTCGACGATTTAGCAGGAAAGCAGACTCTACAACAATTGCCGTTCATAAAACTCTTCTACAGCAAGTCGTTGCACCCACCATCCCTCAAACATGGCTACACTTGTATGGTGTTGCGTTTCTTTACAGTCGTTCACTGACCAACCACTTGAGACCAGGCAGTCCCCTGCGACAGCATCCCACGAGGGACAACCGTACTGTACCGTGACAGCGAACAGCTACGGCTACACACCTCATTTCAATTTGAAGAGGTCGCTGCAACCATGCCGCCGAAGAAGAAGGAGGTGCGTCCACTGTACGCAACACCCATGGTGTGCACTGTTGCAGACCTTCTCACCCCACGAGGGCTTTATTGTCGTGTAGGAAGCGCCGCCAAAGGTCTACCTGGGTCGTCCAGGCAACAATGTCAAGATCGGCATTGTCGGCCTGCCGAACGTCGGCAAGAGCACGTTCTTCAACTGCTTGTCCAAGCTGAACATCCCAGCGGAGAACTTCCCGTTCTGTACGATTGAGCCAAACGAGGCGATCGTGCAAGTCCCGGACCAGCGCTTCAACTGGCTCGTGGAAAAGGTCAAGCCGCAGAACACGTTCGTTTGTCAGTCGTCGTTTGGTCTGGACGGCATGGAATCTGACTTGTGAATGTGACAACAGGGTTCCACCAGTGATGACCATCACGGATATCGCCGGCCTCGTCAAGGGCGCCGCCGAGGGTGCTGGTCTCGGCAACGCCTTCTTGTCCCACATCCAGGCCGTCGATGCTATCTACCACATGGTCCGTGGCTTCGACTCGAAGGAGGTGACCCACGTCGAAGGTACGCTCGCACACGTGGCGGTTGATGGCGCTGAACCTGTGGATCTCTAACGAGTCTGGACGCGTATGATCATAGGAAACGTCGACCCCGTGCGTGACATTGAGATCATCCAGCAGGAGCTGCGTCTCAAGGATCTCGACCGTGTGTCCAAGCTCGTCGAGAGCCAGCGCAAGGGCGTGGAGAAGGGCATTGGTGGCAAGGAGAAGAAGGCCGAGTGGGAAGCGCTTGTCCGCGTCAAGGAGTGGCTCGAGGCTGGCAAGGATGTGTCGTTCGGCCAGTGGAGCGTGCTGGAAGTCGATATCCTCAACACGCTGCAGCTGCTGACGGCCAAGCCAGTGGTGTTCCTCGTGAACGTGTCGAAGAAGGACTACCTGCGCAAGGGCAACAAGTACCTCACCAAGATTGCCGACTTTGTCGCTGAGCGTGGTGGCGGCGAGCCAGTGATCCCATTGAGCTGCGAGTTCGAGCTCGAGATGATGGACCTGGAGGCTTCGGGCCAGTTGGAGGCGTACCAGAAGGAGAACCCAACGCACAAGTCCATCCTCAACCGCGTGCTGAAGATGGGATACCACGCGCTTGGTCTGATCCACTTCTTCACGTTCGGAAAGGTCGAGGTCCGCGGCTGGACGATCCGTAAGGGTCGTCTGGCACCACAGGCCGCTGGTGTGATCCACTCGGACTTCGAGCGTGGCTTCATCATGGCCGAAGTGCAGTCGTTCGCCGACCTCAAGGAGTGTACGTGGCTTGCCCGATCTGTTGAGCTGCTTGTTTTGGGCGGATTATGGGACTGATCGTAATGCTTTTTGATGATTATAGTGGGCTCGGAGGAGGCCGTGAAGAAGGCCGGCAAGTTGAAGATGCAAGGCAAGAAGTACGAAGTCCAGGACGGCGACTGCATCTTCTTCAAGTTCAACACCTAAGCTGGGTGCTCGAAGCCATTTCGATTGGGGAGCGAGTTTCCCTGAGACCATGGATTAGGAGATTTCAAAAAGAAATCTACTGATTTGGCGGCACTGCAACATAGATATCAATACCGGTATCGACCGGTATTCGGGTGTTAAATCTGCAAGCAGGACCAGTCGTGGCCATCTTCATTCGAGGAATTTGGCCGCTCACTCGCAGGAAACATGCCGCCAAAGAAGAAGGAAGTACGTGCATCTACACGCATCGCCCTCCGCAGGCAGAGCCCCCACGCTATGCGCGTGGATCTATACGTTCGAATGATGCTAAAATCAGTGTCTTCGCGTCGTTTTTGATCAATAGGAAGCGCCACCAAAGGTGTACCTTGGTCGCCCGACCAACAATGTGAAGATCGGTATTGTCGGTCTTCCGAACGTCGGCAAGAGTACGTTCTTCAACTGCCTGTCGAAGCTCAACATCCCAGCGGAGAACTTCCCGTTCTGTACGATTGAGCCGAACGAGGCCGTCGTGGCGCTGCCGGACCAGCGTTTCAACTGGCTCGTGGAGAAGTACGAGCCCAAGAGCATGTACGTGCATTGTCGTGGGTTGATTGGGTGGAGTCAGTGACAAGCGATGGCTGACTGTAGCACTCTCTCTGATCAAACAGTGTGCCTCCTGTGATCACGATCACAGATATCGCCGGCCTCGTCAAGGGCGCTGCCGAGGGTGCTGGTCTCGGCAACGCCTTCTTGTCCCACATCCAGGCCGTCGATGCTATCTACCACATGGTCCGTGGCTTCGACTCGAAGGAGGTGACCCACGTGGAGGGCAACGTCGACCCCGTGCGTGACATTGAGATCATCCAGCAGGAGCTGCGTCTCAAGGATCTCGACCGTGTGTCCAAGCTCGCCGACAGCCAGCGCAAGGGCGTGGAGAAGGGCCTTGGCGGCAAGGAGAAGAAGATGGAGTATGAGGCTCTCGTGCACGTCAAGGAGTGGCTCGAGGCCGGCAAGGATGTGTCGTTCGGCCAGTGGAGCCCTTTGGAGGTGGACGTGCTGAACACGCTGCAGCTGCTGACGGCCAAGCCAGTGGTGTTCCTCGTGAACGTGTCAAAGAAGGACTACCTGCGCAAGGGCAACAAGTACCTCACCAAGATTGCTGACTTCGTGAAGGAGCGCGGTGGTGATGAGCCAGTGATCCCATTGAGCTGCGAGTTTGAGCTCGAGATGATGGACCTGGAGGCTTCGGGTCAGTTGGAGGCGTACCAGAAGGAGAACCCAACGCACAAGACGATCCTCAACCGTGTGCTGAAGATGGGATACCACGCGCTTGGTCTGATCCACTTCTTCACTGCTGGCAAGGACGAAGTGCGTGGCTGGACGATCCGTAAGGGCCGCTTCGCGCCGCAGGCCGCTGGTGTGATCCACTCGGACTTCGAGCGTGGCTTCATCATGGCCGAAGTGCAGTCGTTCGCCGACCTCAAGGAGTGTAAGTTACCTACCGTCATGATGAATTATGTCTCTCCATGCTTGGCACTGACTCGCTGTTGTGTTTGTAGTGGGCACGGAGGAGGCCGTGAAGAAGGCCGGCAAGTTGAAGATGCAGGGCAAGAAATACGAGATGCAGGACGGCGACGTTGTGTTCTTCAAGTTCAACACCTAAGTGCGTCGTGACTCCTCCATGAGATAGCAAGGAACACAACTGTAGTGATCACGTCCACTGATCAATCAAAGAGCCATGTGAACAACACGAATTCGCCCGTCGATCAGTGACGACAAGGATAACCATCAATTAGCTTGGCTTAGCCTCATTCACCGAGTTAACTTTTTCGAGTCTCCGAGTCTACTCAGATATTTCTGATGCAAATACCGGTATATATCGGTCTTTCGTGCAGCCTGCTTCTATTAGTGGTCCGTCGTGAGTGGGCGTGAATGGAGCTGCTCACCACACCACACTCCCAAGAAGCCCAACAGCAAGAGTCACGCGTCGAATATGAGCACCAGCAAGATCGCCAACGCCTCTAAGGTGGCGTGGCACGTCGTGGACGCCAAGGGCCAGGTGCTGGGCCGTCTGGCATCGCAGCTCGCACCCATTCTGCGTGGCAAGCACAAGCCGACGTACGCGCCGAACGTGGACTGCGGCGACTACGTTGTGGTCATCAACGCCAAGGACATCGTGCTCACGGGCGAGAAGTGGGACCAGAAGCTCTACCGTTGGCACACGGGCCACCCGGGCGGCCTCAAGCAGCGTACGGCGCGTGAGCTGTTCGAGCGCAAGCCAGAGGAGGTGCTGCGCCGCGCCGTGTTTGGCATGCTGCCAAAGAACAAGATGCGCAAGCTGCAGGACGACAAGCTCAAGATCTTCCTCGAGAGCGAGCACGACTTCGCGGAACAGGTCGGCGAGAACCCAGTGGTGCTGTAAGCGCATGCGCGACCACTGTAGCGGATTTGTTGTAATAGAAAAACAAGCTCAAAATCGTATCGACATGGTCACTAATAGCTGGTCATTGTGCGTGCTCCAGGGTAGCGGCGACGGCGTCGACTACATGCCGCTGCAGGTTGGATGCGAGGTATGGCTCATCGGTTGCTAGTGTGCGGAGCAACGCGTGGAGGTCGACGAGTCCCGAGTCTTCCTCTGCGAACGGCGCCACCATCTAAACGCAGTCACAGACATCATCGTGTTAGTTTCCCTCCCAGTGAGATCCTGTTAGCGGGAGCTGGATGGAGAGCTTACCTTGGTGATTGCTTCCTCTGAGCAGCTCTGCCAAGCGTCAGGCAGCGCAAACGGCACGGTTGTGAGTGCGTCGAGAACTCGTACGACTTCGAGCAGCGTCTTCTGTGGTACACACGCTGCTTCTCCACTATCTGGAACTCCTAGTCTTGCTCGCAGCTCGTGTAGTTGGCGGCCATTGAGCAGCATAGCATGGTTGACTTCGATAACGGGCGGCGGATCGACGGGCGCACGTGGTACGAGTCGAAGCTGAGTGTTCACAGTCACACGCGTGTCTTCGATCAAGTGCTGCAAGGACGGGAACCGATACACTTGTGCGGGCTACAAACACAACCAGCACCAAGCATCAACCGTGAGTAGCTGGCCCTAGCACAACATGCAGTATTGAAGAGGACTCACCTTGACGTCGATGTAGAAGGGCAAGTTGATCTCCGCCTCGATGGTGGCTCGTACGTGGTTGACCAGCGAGGCGACCGCCGCCTCCTCCCGCTTGGCTCGCGAGTCGATCATCTCTTGCAGCTTCATCTCCACAGACCGAAGACCACGACCGACGCGGTCGCATGCACTCTGCACACTGTCCTTGAGGTACCGCACGCGCCGCATGAGCAGCTCCTGCTCATACTTGACGGCCTTGATGAAGTTGCTGGTGGCGACGTCGATCGACTGGCGTGGAAGCAACGCGACGGAAGACACTGGCGTTGCCGTGGGTGTCGCCACTGGAGTATTACTCGTCTTGCCTCCGGGCTTACCATGGACTGCAGGCGGCGCAGCAACAACAACAGGCTCGGGCGGTTTGGCAGCCTCCGCTTGCTTGGGTGGAGCGTTGACGATCGTCTGTATGAGCGTCTCACATCGCTGGATTACTGAGTCGTACGCCTGAAGTAAAGCCTCCAGTGACATTGGGTCCACAGTCTCGGACAACATAGTACCAGCGTGAACTGAGGGCGTCGCCACAAGCGGAGGCTTCCCCTTGGCTGAAGCAGCCGCCTTACCGCCCTTTGCGGCCGCTGCTGGAGCTGGAGCTGCCGCCGGAGTCGGAACTGCAGCCACGGGTGGCGGGGCCTCTTCATCGACGAAGGTCTTCAACGTGAACTCGGCCATGAGCTGAGGGTTTGCCTTGAGCTGGTCAGCCACACCAGCTAGCTGTGCCGGCTCGTCACTGGCAGCCAGAAACGTGTCCACTAGGAGCTGGATCGATACGCGAAAGCGATCACACTCGGCTTGCAGCGCTCGCTGGAAGACTACTGCGATCCATTGACAGGTATCTTCCAGCCAGCCATCAGCCATGATCTCACGTAGCTCTTCTTCGATTTCCCGTTGCTTAGTTGCCACGACCAAACACAGCTCGTCCTGTAACACGTCGGTCCTTGCATGGAGCTCTTGCTTTGTCGCGTCTTCGTACCGCATCTCTTCGATAACTGCATTGAATTGGCTCTGAAAGGCGTTCACGACGAGCTGTTTCTTGTCAGCGCGTCGCACGAGCCGAGCCACGGTCTCAATTATCCATTGGACTCGCTTCTCGACACGTCCACGATGGCGCCGCTGCATCTTCATGCACTGCTTCATAACGTGGATATACTCAGCTTCCATGGCATCCCACAATGCCGCCAAGACCCGAGCAATCGTGGGATGAAGCGCCCCAGAGAACGTCGAGTGGGTGTTCCGTCCTTGCAATGATTCCTCAAAAAGCCAGTCGCGAGCGTCCACAAGCGCGGTTTCCACCAGTTTTTTGGCGTTTTCGATGCCAGTACGGAGCTCGGCGATCTCTTCTTTCTTGGTCTTCGCCTCTTCGGCCTGTTGAACTACGTGCTGGGCTTTGGTGACTTCTTCCTGAGCTTGGAGAATGCTCTTTTTCAAGTCTGTAAGCTTAAGCTGTCGGTTCTCTTCTCGTTGCATGGCCGCATTCTCGGCGAGTTCCTTTTCTTGCTGCTGTGCTTCGTGAGCTGCTCGCTGCTGGTCGAAAAACAGCTCCACCAGCTCCACGAGTCGGTTATAAGTCTCCTCGATTGTCAGTGCGCGTGTGATTGATACTCGCTGGCCCTCCGACGACTCCGTTGTCGCAACTTGCCGCAGTGTGTCAAACTGCTTGAACCACTGGCAGCGCGGTTCAGCAAAATCCAGCGTCGAGAGCGACTGCAGAGATAGCAACGCTGACGCATTGGTGGTCGGGTTGACATGCTGAAGACGATGACGATCGGTCGAGTCCAGCTCTGGCGGAGAAAACAGCAAGTGGTGGCGTTGCTCCTTTGTCTCTCTGTCCTCCAATTTGCCGAGACACCGCTCCAGCACCGTCGAGTCAGCGCAGTCGAGGTAAAAGACCAAGTCCACGCCGGATCGGCCGAACAGAAACGACTTCGGCAGCTTCGGTTTGTTGCAGCCAAGAGCCAGTAGAGTCTCGAAATCGTACGGAGATTTGACTTGGCTAGGATCGACGAACCCCGTCAAGTGCTCTTCCAGACTCTGTGCGTGAGCAGCAGTGGACGGCAAATCAAACAGAATCCAACGATTCCGTTTGGCCTCGTCGAGCTGTTGCACAGCCTCGTGGACCAGCGCGCTGTAAATTTGCGGAGGGATCTCTTGGCCGCCCGTGAGGAGTTCTTGGGCCTCCAATCCTAATGGTGATTGGGCTGCGATGGCTTTCGTCAAGAGATCCTCGACGGAAAGCCTTGTGAGATCGTATTTCTCCGCAAGTTGTTTGACTTGTGTGGCTTTCCCTGCAAATGGAGGGCCAAACAGCAAAATACACAGCCGTGGAAGAGATGGCAGCGCGGTCTCGACTGGAGGAGTCGATGTCGTGGCCTCTTCCGGGGTCTCGGGGGCTTCAACAGCAAATTCAGCAGGGTGTAATGCCTCAATCACCGCCTCGCCTGCAGCGATTTCGTTATTTTCTTCAGTAGCTTCAGACGAAGTGGCATCCATGACGGGGGCTGGTGGCGTCTCCTCTGTCGGTGGTACCGGTTCGATTCGAGGAGTTGCAGGGGACAGGCGTGGTGGGTCACCGTGAGTGAGCCACCGTAGGTACTTGACTGTCTCCCCTAAGATGTACCGGTCCTCCAGAATCTCCACAGCCGCAATAAACTTCCAGGCCCTTGGCACCCACGGTGATAATGCTGTGCCTTTTGCGACGGCTCCCACATAATCCTGACTCGCAAACGCTGGCGTCTGGAAGTGCTGCAGATACTCCTTCAGCTGGTGATACACGAGCTCTTCTTCCTCTTCAGTGCCATGCACGTCGCCTTCCCCACTACTAGTGAGAGCCAGCGACCCTCGCGTTGCAAACATGAAACGGTGCTCCTCCCAGGCTTCGCTCGTCGATATAAAGTCCGCAGTGTCTCGAGAGAACATGGAATCCTCGCGTTTGCCAGCTACAAACAGAGCGAAATCGACGAGCTCGTGCGTCACGAGCCCAACGACGAGCCTATTCTCGTGCTGCTGGGCGGCGAATCGGGCCATCAGTCGATGCGCCTTCTGCATGGCCTGGATCTCCCAATCGTCATTGTACTTGGCGAAAAGCAGATCGAATGATGCAGAATCACGGTCAATCGCTTCGTGCGAGTCGATCTCACGGCGGTTTGTGTAACTCTCTTCACGACGCGCTCGGTTGTCGGTCGCGATCTCCTTGTAGATCAGAATCTTGGCCATCGCATGCCGTGACTCGGCTTCTCGATGCGTAGAACGCTCGATGAGATCCTCTAGATCCTGTGTAGCGCTGAGGCTGTTGGTCAGTGTTTGGTGATGTAACGCGTCCTGTAGGAACCGTTTCCGCCTTCTCTCAAACTGGTCTCGACGCCGCTCGCGGTGCTGCTTTTGGTCACGGATGCTAACTGCACTGCTCACGAGCGCAGGATTGGTCTCACTAACGGGCACTGGCTTGTGCGGATCGGCCAGACCTGGTCCATCGCGTGCATGTTGACTCTCTAGTGTCGTGCTCAAAGATCTTAAGCCGTAGCCGCTGGATTTCCGAGACGGTAGTCCGCTGCCGTTTGCCAAAGAGGCACTCTTCCCACTGGGGCCTCGCCGCTCAAACTCGTCCAGGTCCTTTTCGACGGTGTGGCGTAAGCTGAACGTATGCAGTTGCTCTTTCCGGTTCTTTTCTGCCATCAGTTGCTGGTAAAACGCGGCCTTGCGGTGCTCTCGCTCGTTCTTTTTCTGCAGCGCGAGTCGCCACGCGGGCGAGTCGGTCTCTTCCAGTGCCGTTTTGATGAACTCACTATGGATAAACGCCTGGTGCAGCCGCTCAGCCTTCGTGGCTTCCAGCTCCTCTCGGATCTGCGCTTGCTTGACTCGATACTCGACCACTCGGTGCTTGTCGATCTCAATCGCCTCTCTATCAATCGATTAAGGTCAGTCATTTGTGTATATTGCTCAGTGGAAACAGACCAACACACTCACTTTTCATGGCGCAGCGTGACCAGTGACTTGACTTGGCGCCTCACAGAGTGCTCGAAGAAGTAGTGGTGCGCGGCGTCGTACGTGGGCTTGGCCAGCTTCACGGGCATGTTGTGGAGCGGCCGGATATTGGTGCGCTCTATGGACCTGGTCGAGACGCCCGGCGCGCGTGCAATGCGGTCGCTCGCCATCTTGATCTGGTAGAGAAGGTTCGCAGCGACTCCGCTCTTGCCGTTCATGATGGCCGTGGCGATTTTCGAGTCAAATTTGATGTTGAGGTGGCGGAACGAAGGCTCCAAGAGGCAGAAGTTGATGATCTTGGCGTCGGCGATCGCGCTGTCCATGAAGTCGGTGAAGTTGTGCTGCTGGTTGAGGCGATGCAAGATCTCGCCCAGCAAGTAGCCGCTGGAGAAGTCGCTCTCGACATTCGCCACGTAGGACGAGAGCTGCAGATCGTTGTTGAGCCAGTGGAGCAGCAGCTCCGACATGGTGATTGCGAAGGAGCTACTCACGCCAAAGAGCCAAGTGACACCTTCACGAGATCAGCACAATAGCGTGGGGACCGTAATGGCGAAATTAGCGCCGCGTGAGCTGCCTTTGATGCACGTGCAGGCAGCAGAGACCCTCGCGAGGTTGCCATCGCCCATCGGTCGCGATCCTGAAGGGACACTTGAAGTCATACACTCAGCGCCAAAAATATAGGTCCTTTCGATAGACGATAGGAATACCCGGATATCGGTTCCTAACGGAAATCCAGGTGACTGACAGCGAGATGGACGCAGCTGGCCATCGGCGAATCAGCACGAGATTCAAGTGCCCCGCAAGACTCTTGGGTCAAGATGCAGTGGTGGTTTCGATTGGAGGAAGGTTTCCTGAACTTCCCTCAATCTCCATCACACTCTCGAGTCTGGACGCATGGCATCTCCGTCCACCCTACAGGAGATCTCACAGGAACTCTCTGGACTAAAAATGCCCCCAGAAGAAGCTTCGCGGACGCCACGCCGTTTACGCTCGGAACTCAGGCAGAGTTTACAGCCTGAGAAAAAGGCGAAAGAAAACGGTCACCAGGCTGCCCGCTCATCAAATCAACCTGAACCCTAATACCGATTGTGTGGAGAGAGTGTGGGTCAAGGGGTGGTTGGCGAATGAGAGCCCGTTTCGTTCGAATTTGGACCAATTCCTGAGTCAGAGTGCCTCTCCCTGCCAAGTGCCGCCCACAGCTCATTCACAGTCTTTAGAGCACATCGACGCGCACATTCTCTCACGAGCGACTGGCGACGTGAAGCGCGGAGCAAGCGCGCGAAGAAGACTGAGGACTCCTTGTCTGTCGCAGGCATCTTTCGACGTGGCGCAATCGAACGCCATCTCCGTCTATTCGCGCAGTCCGCCCTGGCTTGCATGGCCCAACCCGAACAAATAAATTCCCACGTGGCGTTGCAGTCTGAAAAAACGCTGTCGAGACACAAAACGAGCTCCACATTTCCAGCGATCATCCTCTGCATCCCCAACAAGTCTAAACCCGAGCCCAGAAGGACTTGCCCATCTGGCTCTCCGTCGTGCACCTGAAATACCAACCCTCACCCCTCCGTGAACACGACCATGACGCCGACTACCTCCACCACACGGTCCGACGCCAACATCGCCAACGTCGCCAACAATTTCAACAGTGGCGGTCACATGAGCCACCAACAGGCCAAGATGCTGTACAAGCGGCGGCAGTTGTCCGGGTATGAGTCGTCCTCGCCCGAGGACAACTGCGAGGACGACGAGGTCGACGAGACGTTTGTCGCGCTGCAGAAGCTGCTCAAGGCGCTCAACCGTAACGCGCGGCAGTCAGCGCAGGTCGTTCCGAGTGTGGGCGATCACGTGACTGCTTCTACGAGTAACAGACCCATGGGCATCGCGAGACCCAACGACGTGACGGCGACTACGAGTGCGCAGGACATGCTACCGCCGCAGGACCAGCAGCGATTGTCCCAAGAGGAGATCCTCGAGTCGCGTCGACAAGAGCGCGAGCGCTTCCGCCACATGCTGTTTTCCAAGCGCTCTCGACCGCGATCGCGACGCACGGCCCACTATCTGCAGTCGGAGGAAGAAGAGGAAGACGACGAGCCCGTGCCGTCGGTGGAGAACACGATCTCGAACCGCGTGATCAACGGGTCCTTCTCACGACTGAATGTTCACGTCATTTCTCGTGATCGATGGGCACGAGAGGAGGTCGAGCGGCTCCCGATCGTGTTGCTTCCAGAGAATGGCAAGGTCGTCTCGCCGGCAGAGAACCCCAAGCTGAACGTGTGCTTCACCAAGGAATTCATGGATCTCCACGACGATCTCATGGCGCAGCTGAACGCACTGCCTGAGATGAGTGACCACTCGCGCCTGCTGACGCCACCCCAGTCGACTTGGTACATGCAAATGCGTGACATGGACGGCATCCATTGCTGAACGATGACCGCACGAGACACGAAGTTCCAACCCCCGAGACGAGCCGCTGTGGTCCGGAACAGCGGCGCTGCATGTGTGTGTACGATGCGTAGCCGAGAATTGACATATTTATCCTGAATAACATGATTGCATTTTCCATTTGCATCGTTAGCGTTTTGATTCTTGATCGTATCAGAAGATGTGACCTCGTGGCAGCAGCGGCCACTGTCCATAACTTAATGAGCATCTCAACTGGACGGGGTTCTTCTATCTTGCACTGCGAGCTTACTCGTTCAAAGCAGCGCGATACTTCTCGTAGGTGACGAAGAAGATGACACACCACGGCGCTTTTCGCATCCAGTTGGGGATGAAGCCCTTGTAGAACGCTTGCACACCGCCTTCCTGGAAGGTCTGCTTCGCGCAGTCGACCATGCCACGGTACAGCGTGCCGCGGCCAGCCGCATCCGTCGGCTGGGTCATGAGCCGCGTCTTCATCACGTCGATTCTGTCACAACACAGACAAAGTTAGCTGCCTGTATGAGAAGCTAGCAGCGCTTTTCCGGCCATGAGATACGTACGGGTTCGATGCAGCCGCTCCAGCAAAGCCTGCGATGAAGCTTGCGCCCGTGTGGGCAAAGACACCGTCCGGCAGCATGCCCGACGTGATCAGGAACTCCTTGCTGTGGTCGTACGTGCCGAGCTCCGCTGCGTTCACGATGAAACCACGCTGGATGTTCGGAGGCATGCCTCTAAGGAAGCCACGGTAGCCTTCTCTGTGGTAGATCTTTGAGAACGCGTCGCCGACACCACGGTACATCACACCAGTCTTATCGGCTTGCATACGGACCTTGATCACATCCACCCTACACACAGCAACACCAATGTCAGCTCAAAGTGTCCATATCCCTACCACCGGAAGGATGTAGCGACGTACGGGTTGGCGATACTGATACCAATGGCACCGGCAAAGCCACCAGCCAGGAACTTGTTCACGAACGGCACTTCATTGCGTGGACCCTTGTTCGCACCGAAGATATCTCGCAGCGGCTCGTACAGCACCATGCAGATGCTCGTGTACGACACCTGACGCATGAGCGCAGGCGTCGCACCCTTCCACAGCGCACCGGGGCCTTCCTCCTTGACGATCTTCCGGACTGCGTCGATCATGCCGTTGTACTGCTCGCCCGTCGCGACCGACACCGTGACGCCAGCGTTGGTGACCATCGAAAGCGGCACTGAGCGCTGGGCCTGGAGTCGCACCTTCGTGCAGTCGATGGGCAGCGTGAAGATCTCGGCCGTCGCGGACGCCAGACCACCAGCGAGAAAGCGCGTCGACTTCTGCTCTACCTTGGTCTCTGGTGACACGTCCGCGGCCGCTGCCGCCGTGGCCAGCGGCGCGACCTCTACAGCCTTCTTGGTCTCCGTCATCTCAGCCTCGGAAGAAGTCGCTGGCACTGGGGCTTGGATCTTCGTGGGAACAGTCGCAGTCGTCATAATGGGTTGGAAGTGTTGGTTGAGTTGGCAATTGTGCGTGGCACTTGCGACTAAAGATTGGATTTGTTGGCGTTGGGGGGCGTCGGTGCTCAGCTCACGTTGCGGTTCGTTGTGTTGGTGGAACAGCCAACACACACCAACAAATCCGTCAGATACACCAACGCAAATCCAACAGAACGGAGACCACAAGCTTTTGGTTCTGCTTGGAGCTGTTCTTGTTGGGAGCCAGCTGGTCTCGCCTTCACGTTCACGCTTGGGGAGTATGAGACGCAGACCCAGTTGCCAACTGAATCTATATTTTAGACCCAAGGTGAGGCGAACGGAGCCATCGTGGGGTTTCTCTGCTGTTTCTGGTTCCGTCCCATCCGTCATGATGGCTTCGCGCAGAACCAACTCCATTTGGATAAGTCCAGAAGTTGCGTTTGGCCATACAGTAGGAAAGCCTAGCACCCATACTAAACACAAGTCAAAATGCGATTACCTATTCACCGAGTCTCATCTTTGACGCGAGGAGCTGATGATTCCCAAGATAGGCAGGCGGGCGGCCTGGCAGGCCAATACAATCCGACTGATGAGGGTGAATCACGTTGGCGCTGGTCATCATCCTTGCAACTTTGTGGCAGCGGAATGGAATGGGAATCTCGCATCGAAGAACGGTTAGACCCACATGGTGCAACTTCAACACCAGTTGACCTCAACAGTACCGTGGAGTTTTCCAAACTTGATGAATCTCTAGTTCAAGAGGTATTTTGGAGTGGACTACACGAGGAGTAAAACAAACGCTTCTTGGCTGAGAGCAGCCGCATTCCAAAGTGCCAGTGCGACCACAGGTGTCTTTCCTCCCCAAAACACCCACGCACCCCTGGTCTTCACCTGCTTTCCTCAGTCTAACCTCGGAAGGTCATCTCTCCTAATCATGTTTTGAATTCTCTCGCATTTTGGACGAGTCCAACGCTCAAAATTCCGTCGCTGTTGGCGTTCCGGTCAGCGGTCTCATCGAGAGGATCACTGCCAACTCGAGGTTGTCGCAGGCTGGAGTGGCTGCACGAAGGGTCTATCGTCTCCCTCTCTCGCGTCTAACGTCGCCAGCATCTCGGGACAACACGGGCGGAGAATCGCCAACAATTCAATCTTCCGTGCATCCCTCGTCGAGTATGAAGCTTAGCGGCGTCTTCGTGGCAGTGAGTGCGTCCATGGCGGAGTCGGTCGCGTTCGCCGAGTCGATGCTCTCCACGGGCACGCTTGTGCAGTGCGCTGACAACGGCGCGAGATGTCTGTGGGCTTCGGGCGACGGGCGTCTGCTGAGCAGTGCCGATCTGCGGGAGCTGATGTTGGAGAAGCACGTGACGGACTCGCGTGTGCTGACCTCAGCCCGTCGGAATCTGGAGCGACACATGCACTACATCGAAGGTGGGTCTCTTGTGTATATGTTCCAGGTGTTTGCATGAGGATTGTCCACTCACGACGGGGTTTGTGTCCTCTACTAGATGTCCACTCGTACGCGCAGTCGCTCGGCCATGGCTTCCTCTACCGCATGGGCGTCAATGAGCGCCACCTGAGCGACAGCCACGACCGATCGATGGTGCCGCAGGCTTTCGTGCACCGTGAGATCAACGCTGGCGCAACCCGCTCTCGACGTCTTGCACACCAGGCCTCGGCTGCCTCGAGCTCCTCCAGTACCACCTACCCGTCGTCATTGAACTGGTGCACAATCGACAACCCGCAGGGCCACAGTGTGTGCTCGACTGTCAAGAGTCAGGAGAAGTGTGGAAGTTGCTGGGCATTCGCCGCGACGGACGCCATCGAGACGGCAGTCGCAATCGCTGCCAACCAGTCCCAGGCTGTTGCACTGTCTCCGCAGCAGTTCCTGTCTTGCAGCAACAGCACGACCGAGCAGACGTTCACATACTGCTGGGCGAAGAATGGTGTGAGTGGCGCCTCGTGGATGCAGGAGACCATCAAGTGGAAGTCTACGAACGACGCCTGTAATGGTGGCATGACCCACGGTGCTTTCTTGGACGCTGTGCAGTACGAGATGGGACTACTTCCCAGCATTGAGATGCCGTACGACGACGACGATGGAAACTCCACGACGGCGTGTGTCCGCACGTCCAACAAGAGTGTTGCGAGCATTGGTGGGTGGAAGCAAGTCGTTGGCAATGACTGTTCCGTCAGCAGTGATGCTAGTGTTCTGCTCAAGATCGCGCTGCAGGAACAGCCCATCGCCGTCGCTATCAACTCGGCCGATCCGTTCAAGGATTACAAGGGTGGTTTCTACTCGTGCCCAAACAGCGGCACGCTGTCCAAGAAGGATGATGTCAACCACGCGCTCGTGCTTGTCGGCTATGGCACAGATGTATCGTCGGGAGACTACTGGATCCTCAAGAATTCGTACGGTGGATCGTGGGGCGACAGCGGATTCCTCAAGCTTCTCGCGGATACCAAGGTGAACTGCGGCCTGAACATCTTCCCAGTCGCCCCCACTGGTGCGAAGGCAAGTGCTGCCAGCGTCTTGGTCGACGGCGGAGGTGACAACAAATTGATCGGCCTCTCACCGAACGCATGGATCGCTATCGCTGCTGTGGTGTCCGCACTGACCGCCATCGCCACCATTATTGGCGCCATCTACTCGCGCAGACGTCGTGACGCCGTTCGTGCCCAGGCCGTCGGCGCTGCCACGTACGAACGCTACACTCAAGCGTACACCTAGACACTAGACCTCCGAGACCCCACTCCGATGAGCCTTCCGGAGTCATAGTTCTGTCCTTGAAATCTGTCTTTGCCATGTATTCAATATAGCCTCAAATCCCATAACACCAGTCATCTTCAACCTCCATTTTGCCTCCATCTCGCTTCATCATCAGGAACTCGTCGTCTGGGTACAATGTCTGACTCTGATGGGTTACACATGTGCCGTTTCGACAGCTGTGGTACCATGTACCAGTGAACCATTGCGTTGGTTGGGGTTTTCCGGCAGATGGAAAACAACGAAACAACAGAAGCATGGCAGGAGAGTCAGTTAGGAAATCCCAGCATACTAACTTAGGATCCCTTTTACGGTTGCTGATTGGATGATTTCTCAGGAAATGCAGTTTTTTTCTTGATGGAGCGCTCTGTGCTCTCTGGATGCTCGTCCTAACGCGGCCAAGACGTGCGTGGTGTCGCAGGCAGTGTAGTTCCCATTGCCGTTTGCACCGCTGGATCGCCTCCACGTCTATCCGGAGATCAGTCTATCTGCCATTTGATCCCGATCGTTCGACGTCTAAAGTGCCACACAACAGTCAGGTGCTATCCCGATAACCCCGCGAGCATTCCGTAATTCTCCTCGCGGCCTATCCCGTTATAGACCCCCTTGAGACTATATCATCCAGCAGCTACGGATGGTGAAAATGGAAATGCCACGTGTATGCGCCGGCGCCATGGTGCTGCTTTGCGCGCTCACTACGAGCCCGTCAACGGCGCTCGAGACGCCGCAAGTGCACGAGTCGACAGCCACGTTCGGCACGCTGCTGCGGTGCGAAGGAGACGACAAGACGCGTTGTCTGTGGGCCGACAGAGAGGGTCGCGCAGTGGGCAGCTACGAGATGATGAGGCAGCTCATGGAGAGCGAGGATCTGGACATTGTGTTGGACGTGGCACCGCGCCGGCGATTAGAGAAGTACGTGCAGTACCTCGAGGACGTGCACCGCCACGCGTGGGACCACGGCGTGGAATTCCCGTACAAAATGGGCGTGAACGAGCGCCACTTGTACCTCGACGACAAGCGCACGCAGACGCCGCTCGAGTTCGCCAAGCAGGAGCAGCGTGCGAGCCACCGCCGTCGATTGGAGGCCGCGCCAACTCAGCGTCAGCTCGACTCGCTGCCGGCGACGCTCGACTGGTGCTCGACCGACAATCCGCTCAAGAAGAACGTGTGCACGCCCGTCAAGAGCCAGAACAAGTGCGGCTCGTGCTGGGCGTTTGCGGCCAGTGACGCCATTGAGATGGCGGTCGCGGTGAACACGGACACGTCTCCGTTGGCACTGTCGCCGCAGCAGTTCCTCGACTGCTCGCGTCGTAACACCTCGCAGACGTTCAACTACTGCTGGGCTGAGAAAGGCATCAGCGGCGCGACGTGGCTCAAGAAGACCATGATCTGGTCGTCGACCAACAACGGCTGCGATGGTGGCATGACCCACGGCGCGTTCATGGATGCAGGACAGGAAGGACTCGGCCTGCTCAGTGAGCTCGTGCTGCCGTACACCGAGACCACAACCGACCTCACTCTTGTGCCAGGTCTCACATCGTCTAAGACCCACACGCCCAAACCAGAGGCCGAGCGTGAGAAGAGCTGTGTCAAGGGCAGCTCCAACACGTCCGCTATGATCACAGGCTACGACCAGGCCTTCGGTGATGACTGTGCGACGACTTCTGACTCGGTCGTGCTGCTGAAGACGGCGCTCCAGAAGCAACCCATCTCGGTCGCGATCAACTCGGGCAGTACTTTCAAGGACTACAAGGGCGGCATCTACGAGTGTCCCGACAACGGCGACTTTGCACCGCCGTCCAACAGTGCCTCAATCGACCACGCCATTGTCCTCGTTGGCTACGGCTCGGAGGGCGGCACTGATTACTGGATCCTGAAGAACTCGTACGGCTTTTCGTGGGGCGAGAAAGGTTTCCTGCGACTCAAGATGGATGAGAAGCTCAACTGTGGTGTGAGCGTGTTCCCAGTCATCCCAACTGGTGCTACCAAGGGAGCTGCTAAGCTCGTTGTACAGGGTGGTGGCGACAACCTCATGCTGGGCGTCTCTCCTTTCGCCTGGGTCGCCTTCGCTGCTGTTGTGACCATCGCCACCGTTGTTCTCACTAGTGTGGGCGTCGTCATCCAGCGCCGCCGCCGCTCCAATATGCACAAGGATGCCGTCATGGGTTAAGACAAGCCACCGTTTACAGGGAACTGTGCCGTCTTGAGCCGTTTGCCTTTTCTTTGAATTATCAGTCGTGTCCGCTCCTTCGTACTGGTGGTAGCAGGATGTAATATACGAAGACAACCGCAATTGCTTGCCGTTCATGCATTCGCAGTGACGCCTCGCGTTGGTGCAAACCGAACATTGTTCACCGGAGATGCCTGTGTGGTTTATGGCGTGTTTCGCATGAAGGATTAGTGGGCACCATAAACATCCCATGTATTTAATGGGCAGCCATTGACGCCTCCAGTGATAAGCCCGCACCAATTTAGATTCGTCTTCTAGCAATCAGCAGGGCAATCACCGTGCAAGCATTGGCTTTCTTGCTGAAGCTGCCCCTCAGCAGCAGCTCACACGTAAATTTGACGCCAACGACAACAACAACAATGATGAGCTCTTCGCGCTACGCCGATAACGAGGCCTACGAGACCTACAGCGACTACCATGGCCAAGAGATGGTTCTCACCAAGCTCGTGGCAGGTGCACCTAGCGTGGTATTTGATGCGTGGATCGAGCATGTGTGGGCGAAGCACACAATTGAAGATCTGCGCCCAGGTCAGGGCCGTGGCTTGATGGGCAATCTCCGTCGCATCACGATGGGCATCCAGGAAGAGATCGTGTCCGTTGGCGAGCCTGTGGACGGGGATGACGAAGCGATCCCGTCAGTGATGTACAAGATGCGCAAGTTCGGGCCGAACCCGTTCAAGGACCACCTCGCGTTTGTGCAGTTCGTCTCGACCAAGTCCAAGAACGGCGAGCCTCACACGATGGTGATCTGGTCCACCAAGACGGTGCCCACTCTTCTTGGGATTATCCTCTTCTGTGGTGGAGCACTAGCTCGTCTGCAAGTCCGCGTTGTCCTGACGCTCATGCTTAGAGGCTTGAATCCCAAGACGTTAGCCACGTCCACACGCAGGGCTTGAGCAACCATCTTCCATGCATGTCGACTTCAACAAGATGATGCGCTGGGATGATCACGGGGATTATTATCTAAGCCATGTGATTGGTGGACATTAGAGCTAGATTGTAATTTTGGCCAATGAAACAGTGTTTCCGCAGAGTTTGGCAGGGCCTCTTCGATGAAAACACACGGCCATTCTCGAAGAAGCACCATGACCTCGACGCGCTACATCGACCAGGATTCGTACGAGACGTACAACGACCACGACGGCCAGGAGACGATCGTCACCAAGCTCGTCTCTGGCACTCCTGGTGTGGTGTTCGACACGTGGATCGAGCATGTGTGGCAGAAGTATGCGTTGAAAGATGTGCATCCTGGTGAGGGCCGCGGACTCAAGGGCCATGTGCGTGCCGTGCCACTGGGCATCCACGAAGAGATCATCGCGGTCGGCGAGCCTCGCGACTTGGATGATGAGGCCATCCCTTCGGTGCTGTACAAGCTGCGCAAGTTCGGCCCGATCCCGTGCAAGGACCACATTGGCTACGTGCGTTTCGTCCTGGACACGTCCAAGGCTGCAAGCGGCGAGTCGCAGACGCTGGTGATCTGGTCCATCAAGACCGTCCCAACAACGGTGGGTAACGTGCTCTTCTGCGGGGGCTCGATGGTGCGTATGGGACTGCGCGCTGCGCTTACGGTCATGCTTCGTATTGGTTTGACCCCCGCGACATTGATCAAGAAGGCACGTCGCGAGTGAGAGAGAGCAGGATGTGTGGCTTCTCACTGAAGGCAGGACGTATATTAATTTGGGAGCTTAATACGTTGGTTACTAGTCCATTTGGATGCTCGCTGCGTTGGCGAGCTCGAGTCTCGGTTCAATAATTGTGGCCGCAAGGATGGAGGAAGGAGTTGTTATGATACAGCCGAACTTGATGCCCACGCGACGCTCTGGAAAGCCTGCTCGGCCTGGCGCTCGCGTCAGGGTATGAACAACAATGCACGTACGCAAAGGCGTCCTAATGCCAGATCACAGGCACAGCCTTTTCGATGATCTGCTTGGCCACGCTGCGGATCTCGGCGTCCTCAGCGATTTCCAGGCCCCGCAAGTGGTTCAGTCCATCGTGCTTGAGCAGCGAGTTGCAGAAGACTGTGACTTTGTTCAGGTCGCGGTATTCTGAGGACAGATAGCACGCCAGCACGTCGTGGAGCGTGTGGAGAACACTCTTGATCGTGTCCGCGTCGGTCGCCTTCGTTAGCAACTGCAGCTCGTCCACGCAGTCGACCGAGTGCTCTTGGACTTTCTTCAGCCGGTCCTCCGAGAATCCCAGCGAGTCGCGGCGAAGCAGCCGCATGGAGCGCTGCTTGCGTGGCGTTGGCGTCCCTGCCTTGGTATTCGTCTCGTGGATCGCTCCGTCGATCTCTTCCTCCAGCTTGCGCAGAAGCACGCGGCGCCGCAACATCTCAGCTCTGTTGACGGTCGCCTGTCTGAGCGCGTCGCTCTCGCTCTTGCGTCTCCTTGAGAGGTCTGCTTGGCTGGCTCGGGCAGAGCGTCGCATGGCGTCGATGGGCTCGGAGTCCGTGCTGCTAGCCTCATCGTCGCTGAACGCCGCCTCCATATCCTGTGGTTCCAACGCGAAGCGTCTTTCATTGGCCTTGGGTGTCGTGGATACAAGTCTGTGCTTGACACTACCCGTGGAGACGAGCAGACGTTGCTTGGACGAGTTGGCTCGCATGATTGGTGAGCGGTTGCCCTTGTTGTAGTTCTGTGTGGTCTCCAACATGCTCGCAGCGAACTGCTTCTCGAACCGCTTCTCGTACTCTGGGGCGATCACGAAGTACGAGAGAAGTGCCACGCCAACGAGCATGCCTGCCAGCACGAGCAGCACGATCTGCGCCTCCGACCAGCCATCGAGCAGTGACGACGTCGTCGCCAGCATGAGCTTGAGCATTTGTTGGATTCAACGAGAGGTACGGGTAGTTTGGTAGTTGTTGGCGTTTGTTGGCGTTTGTTGACGTTTGTTGGCGTTGATAGTTGATGTTCGTTGGTGCTGGCAGTTGGTGATTGTCGGCGTTGCGTTTGTTGATGCAATGGAGTTGGTGTTGGCGTTGACGTTGGCTAGTTGAAATGTTGGCAAGTTGAACTTTGTGGCCGTGTTGGAAATGCCGCACTTCGTTAGCAAGCTGCCGTGTTGAAATGGGGCGTGTGGACCGCTGAGGAGTTTGCACGGCCGATCTTTTCACCACGCGTCTTGTTGGGGTGGTGGATGTACGACGGCTTCACAATCTGCCCTCTGATCTTACCCCTGTGCACTCTCGACGTAGGGCGGGCTGTTGATATTGCGAGAATGGAACTCGCACTGACAAAATTTAGCGATGGGTGAAGGCGGAAGGGGTCAGGCGCTCTTGCTCACCTGGGCCAACGTGATGGATGCGTTTGGTACTGGCACACACACGAAGTCGACTGCACTTCGAACACCCTCACGATCGCGGAGCTGTGGTGGCGGGGATCAGCTGTAGTCAGTTCGCAGCTAAGCTTAGACGAAGTGATCCTTGGCTGTCGGGCCTGGCGTCGCCGTTGGTCTTCGAGAGCTCGCTCCTCCCTCACGTCGCTGGCCGTGCTTTCTGTCGTTGCCGCTTCCGCCCGTCTAAATCCCAGCGCTCGCCGCCGTTTGGGTCACTGGGCTCGCCACACTCCTCCGATAAGGTCAGACGGGAATACTCCATCGACGGTGCCCCGCCACTGCTATGAATAGATTACTCGCATCTAAAAGCCGGCGCTTTTCTGCTACTTACCGCTCTCAAGTCTGGAATGCCAACGACATACTGTACTGTACTGCAGCGAGGAGTCACTTGAAAGAGGCGTGTTGGCGGTGAAACGCCCCCTCACGCATCTCGATCTTCCATCCTTTCGGAAGATGGAAGATCACCAAGCTTTCGGGTTGGTAGAAGATCAGCAATTAGCGATATGGGAGCAATGGAAGCCGTGACGGAGGTAACGGACTGACGCCTCCGAGACCATGCCGTGCCGCATCACTAAGTCGACTCCAGGGATCACGTTCGTGCTCGCCGCACGTCAGGATTCAGGTGGTTAGTGTTGGTGTCGATGTCGACGTTGATGTTGATGTTGACGCTTATGCTCCAACGAAATGAAGACCTAACGCGTTTGATGATGATAGTTTTCTCGGTTGATCATGCCCATTCCTTACGGATGTTCGCGTCTATCTGCCGCCATTATGGAACGAATAAGAAAACGGCGATCCGGTGGGTCTATCTAACGTTACCTATCCATCTCCCCCCCCCCGCCCCATCCGTGTCGGTTTTAGGTTTCGTTTGTGAACCCCCTACGATAGGAGATGAGGAGCTCTTCGTGCGCCTCAGGGGATAAGATGCGTCTCATAGACATGGCTCTCTTCAAATACACACTCACACACACATTCCTGTTGGCTCTCTTCATGGCTTCGACCCGCAACCTTCCATTGCACCCTTGTCCTCCGTATCCATGTCTTGTCGGTGCTTACCGACTCGCTGATGCCCACGTCCATGTCCTCCGTATCCGTGTTTAATCGGGGCTCACGCATGGGAAGAGATTCCTCAAGCCTCGGCTCGTCGACTAGCCGACGATGAAGAATGACTGGGTCAGTGTGCTGAAATGGTCCTGGCGTTGAGTCGAGCCGGCCTTCATGGCTGTGTGACCTTGACGATCTCCCAGGGGAAGGGAATCTTCGGTCGTCGTTGGTGGATGAGTTTTGTCACGCTGTACGCTCTGCGGGATGGAGATGATGTACTCGCCCACTTCCGTCTCGCGCTGGAAGCCCTTGCCAATCTGTGGATTGTAGTAGCTCCAGTCTACAATACCCAGCGTGAAAACGACAGTCTTCGACTCGCCGGGTGCCAAATGGATCTTCTGGAACTGCTTGAGCATCTTGGTCTCCGGTGCGGATGCCAGTCGGAACTTCTGGGAGATGAACAGCAGCACACTCTCACTGCCTGCGCGATTACCCTTGTTTTGCACTGAGACTTGAACCTGGAGTCGATCGTTTGCACCGATGTGCGTAGCGTTCAGAACCAAGTTGGAATACTCAAGCTTTGTGTAGCTGAGGCCGAATCCAAACGGCCACTCGACTTCGCACTCCTTCCATCCATCGCATACGGTGTTCACACGGTGGAAGTACGGCATTGCGTTTCCGCTGTGCTTCGGATACGTGATCGGCAGTTTTCCCGACGGGTTTTCGTCACCCAAGAGGACATCAGCAAGCGCTTCACCTCCTTGTTCGCATGGAAGGAAGCTGCTGATCACTGCATCTGCGCCTTGGTGTGATCCCAGAAGAGTGCGAGGGCGGCCGGCTATCAGCACCACGATCACCTGTGTTGTCTTGATCTGGGTGAGTGCCTTCAAGTACTCGCGCTGTCCTTCCGGTAGATCAAGATCTTCAATATCACCGCCCTTCTCGGCGTAGTTTCCCTCTCCAAGTGCAACAATCGTGTACGTGCTGCGTCGTGCAATGTCCAACGCTTTCTTCCACTCCTCTGGATTGTAGTTTCCGTCCACATCGACGACTTCCATGTGCTCGATGTTCGTTTTGGTCGGCGAGAGACGAATCGTGAGGGCTTCTTTCAGAGTCTTGCCATTTGGGAAGTGGGACGAGTTCGACGAGCCCGACCAGAAGACGGACCAGCCACCGCACATGAAGCCTTTGTTGTTGGAGATGGGGCCGGTGAGGAAGATGCTAGAAGACGGACCTGTGATCTTCAGCGGAAGAACGTCGTTCTTGTTTTCTAGAAGCACAATCGACTCTCGAGCGAGCTGGAGTGCGACGTCTTGATCTTCCTTACTGCCGACGCTGGTGTCCTTGTGTGGCGGCGATGATCCATCCCGTCGGTGCTCCTTGAACAATCCAAGATCCTCTTTGAGCGACAGAATACGACGCACTGACTCGTCCAGTCGACTCTCCGGTAGTAAACCGCCTCCAACGAGACGTTCGACTGTGGCGAAGAACTCGCCGTACTTGGGTCCCATGTTCATATCCAGAGAGGTCTCAGTCAGCGAAACGCGGACAGCGTCGTCAACCGAAGGCACGAGCTGGTGTTCAAACACCATCCTATCAATCTCGGAGTAGTCCGACACTAACAAGCCCGTGAAGTTCATATCGCGGCGAAGCAAGTCGGTCAGCATCTTGTGGCTCGCGATGACTGGAAACCCGTTGACCGAAACGTACGTCTCCATGGCGGTCTTGACGCCAGCCTGCGTTGCAGCCAGAAATGACGGCGCGAAGTAGTTGACCAGGTCGAAGTCCGAGATCACGTTGTCGGATCGGTCGAGACCGTCGATCGGGTTCGAGTAGCCGATGAAATGCTTCATGCAGGCAGCGACCTTCCCGGTGCTTTGGATGCCGCGGATGATCGAAGCTCCCACTTGCGACGCCAGGAACGGGTCCTCACCGAACGTCTCGTACACACGTGGCCACTTGGGCTGCACCGAGATGCCCAGCACGGGGCTGAACACCCACGGGATACCCGCGGCTAGTGTGTCCTTGGCTTCGATCTCACCCATCTTGTATACCAACTCCAAGTTGAACGACGCGGCTGCACTAAGTGGCTGGCCGAAAAGCGTGGCGCCTCGGACGTACGTCGCGCCGTGGATCGTGTCGATGCCGTAGATCATGGGCGTCTTGCTGTACTGCTTGTACACGTCCTTGATCTGGTCGAGAATCGACGACCACTCGGCGGCACTCCAGCCTGTGCGGCCGTCCAGAGGCCCTGGAAACGGTGCATTAAGTATCGAGCCAATGCCCAGGCGCGCGTAGGTCTCCACGACTTTGCGGTTCAACGCCGTCGCGGGGTTGCGATCGTCGCCGTTCATCATGGAGTAGATATCCAGCTGCGTCATCTGCGCGACCTTCTCTCGGACTGTCTATTGCCATAACAAGAGAGCATAATGCATCAGTTTGGCTTGTTATGGATGGCTAAAGCGCTGTAGGCGTCGTGAGCTCACCATATTCGCAAGGATGGCGTCGACATCCACTAGCCCAGAGGCGCGACTTTCGCTTGGGATGACCGACGGAGACGCGTCCTCCAGCCGCGTCAGGTCAGACACGGACACATCGTACACTAGCGCCTTCTCGGCATCGACAGACACGGCCAACTGTGCTGCTAGCGCCACTATCACCTTCACGCTCCGCATGCTGAACGTCGCCTTCTTTCTTCAGGCTTCAACGTACGGAGAAAGATTTGCGTGGCTTGTGACATATCATCAACAGTAATTTTGCATTCCTGATCTCCACAGATTCCGAGAGCTCCTCTGCCAAGGGCCAACATCCAAGGCAGTGAGTGCATTGAGACTGCGTCCTGCGCACTTCCAGGATGAGTATTTCGTCATAGTGCGTGCACGATATCCAGCAGATGCGGTATGTTCCTAAGCCAGCCAGGAGCATTTTCTGGTCGTCTGGGGTTGGCTTCAACATGCCCAGCGTTTGCGCAATGATCAAGCGTCTTCTGACATCGGGTTGTCTGTATATTTATGCACACCAATTGCATTGGTCATAAATGCTTCACAATTCGACATCATTGGTTGATATTAAGCCCAGCTTTCACGCGCAGTTTGGCCGTGAAGAGTTGCGCAATTTGTCGGTCTCGTCAGGGGCAACTTGGCTCGCAGCGGACGCCAACACAAGCGGCATTCGGGATCTGAACGCCAACACCAACGTTCGCGGAATCACCAACGTTCGCGGAATCGCCAACGTTTCGAATCACCAACACCGACAACACCAACGACCATGATCCGTCGGCAAGTGATCTCCTCGTTCGCGCGGAGAGCTACGGCAGCGACGGCGACGTGTGCGGCCACGCCAATGCGCTTCTTCAGCTCTGTCAGTGAGCAGAGCCGCCGCCACGTGATCGCGGCGCTGGTCGTGAACCAGCCTGGCTGTCTCGCCGAGATCGCCAACCTTTTCGCCTCGCGAGGTGCGTGCATCCATCAATGGTATCCCCAGTTTGTTGGCGTGGACTGATTGATTGATGTGTTCCATTTGTTGGTTGATTGATGCTGTAGGCTACAACATTGACTCGCTCGTTGTCGGGCGCACGGAGGTGGAGGAGCTCTCGCGCATGACCGTGGTCGTGAACGGCACGGACCAGAGCGTGGTCAACATGAAGAAGCAGCTCGAGGACGTGGTCCACGTGGCCGTCGTCAACATCCTCAGCAGCGGCGCCGAGTCCAAGAAGAACTACGTCGAGCGAGACCTCATGCTCGCCAAGGTCTCCACCACCAGTACGTCTCTCTCTATCCATCTATCTACCGTAAAGCAAGCCGCTGATCGTTGTCTGTTGCGTGTTACTACAGAGGAGGGTTCCCGCGCGGAAGTCGTGGAGTTGGCGAACTTGTTTGACGCCAAGGTCATCGACGTGCGTCCGCACCAGGTCATGGTGCAGCTCGCCGGCACGCCCGGCCGCATCGAGGCGTTCCTGGAGCTGCTCAAGCCGCTGGGCATCTCGGAGATCCACCGCAGCGGCGTCATTGCTATGGCCCGCAGCACGACTGTGGCCGAGAACCTGGGCGAGCTCACGTTCGAAGGCGCGACCGAGCACTTATTAAACGAGGACGACGACGACGTCGACAGCACAATGCTGCCACCAGGATAGATGACCACACTGTGGTTGCCGTAGTACCAGTCGCATGTTAGTGTTGTAGCTCCTTGCGTGGAGAGGTAGAGATCCACGACAATGCAGAGGCAATGCGACCGAACTGGAAGCCAATAAGCATATACAGTACAGTCAACCATCCACATCGTCCTATCTGTCTTGTCTCCTCAACTTCTACTACGGCTAGTTGTCGTCCTGGAAGAGGATCGCAACGCCACGCAGAGCCCACTTTTCGCCGCCGCAGTCGGTGGGCAGCGTCGCCAAGAAGACGTACGTCGGGCCTCGGAACCGCGTCAGGTACACGGGACACTCGTACGTGTTCGGGTCGTGGCGCAAGTACCCGACCGACGTCGGCTCCCAGCTCGGCTTGGTCTGCACGGCCTTGACATACACCACGGGCATGACCCATAGCAGCTCCTTCGGGTTGCTGTCGAGCAGCGTGCCACCACATTCTGTCGTAGGTGACACACCGACAGGGTACTTCTCGGTGATCTCGTCCAGCGTCGACCACCGTGCGCCTTCCAAGATGAGACCGTGTACAAAAACGCCGTCGTCTGGGTAATAGGCCACGGCCGACGCGTCCTGGAACGTTGTCACGTGGGTCTCCACGGTCATTTGGTTGAGCGGCATGAACTTGCGACGGGAAGTCACTTGCAAGCACGCCGTCGTGTACGCGGTCGGGTTGAAGAGACCGGGCAGCCACATCGAGAACGGCGTGACGAAGTCGGTCGTCCACTTGGCGAGCTGCTGGTGGCGCTTGATCATGTCCGTGAACCAGCCAGTGAGCGCCTTTTTTGATGGCCAGGCCTTCTTCTCCCACTTACACTGCGAGAAAGGGTTACGGCCGGGCACTTCGTTCAGCGACATGGCCGTCGCGAGGTCCTCCATGCCCTGTGACATATTCAGCTGGCCGTTGAGACCCTTCTTCAGGTCACCCAAGGATGTGCGGATCTCTTCCAGCAGATCGTTCATGCGGTTACACTCTTGCAAGGCCACAACCACGAACGGACCGTGCTCCTCCGTCAACAGTGGCGTCGCGACTTCAGTGATGTCGAGCATACTGAAGAACTCCGGACAGCGAGCTTCAAAGTCCTCGATCGCATTCCGCAGTACGGACGTCTTGTCGTTGGAACCGCCTTCACCGCCACCAGAACCACCACCGATCGTGACGATCGTGTAGCACAGCGTCTCGCACGTCGTCGTCAAGTAGCCGATTTCAGCGTTCGGGTGGAGCCCAAACAGCGGAGGAGACTCGGGCACCATATTCTTCTCAATGTAGTTTGCATAGTCGGCGAAAGCGAACTCGTTCATGTTGGGCGACTTGAACGCCGGGCCGAGCTCCATGCCACTGAGCAGGCCCGGGTTGATGAGCACTGTGAGGTACGTGTTGTTCGTGCGGCGGTCCCACGAGTCCGTGATGTGGCCACCATACATGATCTCGCCAAACAGATACCGGATATCATCCCACGGCACGGTATCGTTGTTGTCGAGGTACGAGTGCAGGATGTTGGCGCAGATCGTGAGATCGCCCGTGTTGAACGAGTACGCACGCGACCATCCCTGCTGGCCAAAGCGTTTACGACCGAGCACAATCGCGTGGAACCAACAGAGTGCGAACAGACAGGCCTTGAACTCGGACGGTTTCGTGCAGGCTTGCACGCGATCTTCGCTGAAGTTTGCCCACGCACGGCGCAAGTTGGACTGGATGTCGGACGGCGCTTCGTTCGCCACCTTGATACAACTCTGCATGAGCGACTCGGGAATGTTAAGCATGTCGGGAAGCGGAGGGGGCTCGGCAGAGATGAAACAGCGAAAGCTCTCGTGAGCTCCTTCCGTTGCTGCTTCTTCGAGTTGCCGCTCTAGTGTCGGCAGCCACGACTGCATCAAGTGCACGTTCTGAAGGATTATCCATCCGCCATCCGTGCTCAGCTTCTTGACAGCTTCACCAGCGTACGCCTCTTGACCTTGACCCATCGAAATGTTAATGAAGTTTCCATTTTCCAAGCTGATACCCTTGGTCTTGCCGAGGTTTTCCACCCACGGCGTTGGATCGACACCAGGGAACAGCACGAAAAAGATCGGAATCGAAGAGTTCGTCTCGTTATACGTCGCCTCCATATTGAATGGAGGCTGCGTGACGTACTCTTCGCCGAGCGACTCGAGAATGAACGTTCGAAGTGCGTTCGTGACACGATCCGGACGCATGGCACGCAGAAGAATGATCCTCTGGAAGGACGTGAGCTTGACGAAGTCGCCTGGTAGTTTCTGCCGCTCTGCGTCTTCAGTCGCAAACCACTTTCGCCACTCGTCTGGTTCATTCTGAATCGAATCGGGCAGAGCTGCAAAGCACTTCATCGTGTCGAGAGCCTTGATTTTGGCCCAGATCGCCGCAGGCAGCCACTCGGAGGCGGACCCAGCATTACCAGGATCAGGGTGGGCCTTGCTGATCAATAGTGCTTCGACTTCACTGTCCAGCAAAAGACCGTCGCGGAGAAGGATCTTAAAGCATAGCATCGTCGCGACTGTGAGTTTATCACGCTCAAAAACGCCGCGCCGCACGTAGTTGAAAACACACGACGTGATGCTATCCATGAGCACACGGCAACGCTGCGTCATTTCTTCATCAGTCAGATCAAGTGCTGACTCGTCACTGCCACCGCCACCGTCTTCCCCTTCGGCGGGAGGAACAGCAGCAGCAGCGTCTGCGGCTTCGGCAGCGGCGCCATCGTCTGCTCGCTTCAGCGGAACGCGGTAGATGCCCGACAGGAACACTTGCTGGAACGACGCTAGCGAGTAGATATAGTACGAGTGTACCTTGCTAATATCGCTCATGAGGAAGAAGAGAAGAGAGCCTCGAGCGGCGATGCTTCGGTACTTCTCACTGGTCAAGTTCACACTCACTTGGGTCACCTTGGCGACCTCCATGTTGTTCTGGATGCGCTGGGCCTTGAACTTGGTGTCACTCAGAATCGTGATCAGCGGTTGGTTGTTGGTGATATCATCATCGGCATTCGCTAGTTCCGACAAGATCACGTCTTCGAGTCGATTCAGTTCGATCTTGCCTTCGTTTTGTTCTTGAATGAGTCGCTCCCGCTTCACGGCCAGATCTGCTCGCTCTTTCGAGACCACCAAGTTCAAAAGCTGGTCTTCCAGGCCCAGCATTGTCACTGTGAAGTTGACGATCGTACACTCGGCTTGAATCTCCGGTGGGTAATGCGGATTTCCGAGCTTGGTGTGCAAGTAGAGCCGGAAGTTGTCATTGTATGGCACCGACGCATCACCGATCTGGATCTCGTATCGTGCGCCACGTCGCGAAGTCGACCGCTGGATCACTGGAGCGAGAATCGGGTCGATCTTTTCACCCAGGTTTTCGATGAGGAACGCGCCGTCTGTGCCGATCGCGCTCTTGAGACGCTCAATCCACATTTTCTGACCGACACGCACAACAATCAGGTTGTTCTTGGCTTCCATCTCACGAATCCACGCAATCGCTTGCAGCTGCGGGTCGATGATAAGTGGTCGACGACCCATCGACACTGTGGTGCACACGATCGCGCCATTTTCCGTGGACACACGGTCAGCTGGCAGCTTCTGGGTATTCCACTCGGCGATTTGCGCGTCGTTCGTGAGGATCAAGACCGGATTGGCCTCTTCCGACATGGCGATGCTCTCTCCATTAGCTGCCTTGCGGAGATATGGCACCCAGTGCTTGTTGATCAGTTCATCACGGAAGGGCTTCGTGAACGGGCCGATGTACGAGATGAATGCAGACGCGAGCAGCACGTCGCCAACAAGCAGGTTCTTTTCGTTCTGCAGCTTCTCAACGTTGATCGCCCAACGAACGTTCTCGCTTGACAGGTCGTTCGTGAGTTTGCCAGCGAGCTTCATCTTTCTGTTGCCTTGCTCGACTGAATTGATCGCGTCTTCTTTCTCTTTCTCAGCGGCGGCGGCTTCCGCCAGCAGCTTGTCGAGCTTGGCCTGCAAGTCAGCGACCAATGCAGTCACCTCACCGAGACGCTTGTTGGCAGACTCGAGTTCCGCATTGGCAGCGGCCAAGGCCATACGCTTGGGCTCGACTGTCACCAGGATATCGTAGTACATGACAATGTTCACGACCCACGAACAGAGACCAGCAGCAGCTTTGTTCTTTGTGAGAATGATGTCGTAGTTGAACCACTCCTTCTCCAAGAACTCACGCACTTCCTTCCAGTTGAGCACCGGCACTTTTCCGTCGTCAACCACTTGCTTGAAGGAGATGAGGTAGTCAATGTACTCGGGAATGTTGCCGAGCAACTGCTTCTTCACAGTATCCCACTTGGTATCCTTCACTTTGCCCGTCTTCGTGACTTGGACGTTTGGATGGACACCCGCAAGAAGCACCATGGTCGCAGCAAAGATGTCGTCGACACCAGTCGGGGGCTTGGACATGGTCTTACATTCACCGAGATCCTTCTTGTTGAGCGAGTCCAGCGCCTCCATAGCCTGCTGCACAGCCGGTTCGGCCTTGGCGAGATCTTCCATCGTAGATCGTTGCTTTTCGGTGACTTCGGCTTGGATGATCGCACACTTGGCAGCTTCTTCACTTGCTTTCTTGCTTTCCATCTCGACGTTGGCCTTCTCTTTGTTCACAGCCTCGGCAATACTGGACGAAACCGCTTTCTTGTCTTCAGCAGCTTCTAGCTTGCCTTTCAACTCGACTTCTAACCGCGCGACGGTCTCTCCTGTCTCTTTGAGTTTCTGCAGACCTTTGTCCAAACGATCTACAGCTCCAGAATACTCCTTGACTTTCTTCTGCAGGATTTTCTTGTACAGTTGCAGAAGTTCCAAGTAGGACTTTGGAGTTGTGTACACGTAGCGGCGCTCCACCTGGAAAAATCTTTCGGCACACTGGTTCACGGACTGGACCGAGAACGGCATGAAGTTCTCGATGCCCGTACGCGAATGTTCGTCACCCAGTAGATCACCAATCTCCTTGAGCTTCTCACGTCCCACGGACAAGAGCGCTTCTTTCGGCCACGGCTGGAACCAGTCGATCACGGTACAGTTGACAAGCGCCGGGAACTTACGGGCTCGACTACGGAAGTCATCTCCAACAGGCGAGAAGCACAGACACAAGTGCAGCCGCTTCCGCATCTCTGCCTGGTAGAATTTGATGACTTCTTTGCGGTCCTTCGAACCTGCGACTGCTGACAACATGTTTACGATGTTGTCCATATCTTCCATGGCAAAGAGATCAGGAATCTCGCCAGACGCCAGCAAGTCGTTCAAGTAGATCAGGAACTTCTCGTTCGTGATCTGCGAATCCGTGAGCATGAACACGATTCCGCCTTCCTCCTCTCCACGAGACAGCATGTCGACGACTCCCATGTGCATCTTACGCAGATCTTCCTTGAACTCGTTCTCGCCGTACTTGGAACTGATCGTGATTTGGCGGACTGTATAGCCGCAAATGTGGCTGGCGAGACGCGCCAGCGACCGCTTACCAGAACCACCAACACCGACCAGCAGAGCGTGGCCACTCTCATTTCGAAGAATGCGAACAATACGAGCTACGTGCTTGACGGCATCGTCGAAGAGATCGAGATGCATCGCCGAGTTGTTCTCGTTATTGTTGTAGTCGCGCAGCTGGGCTTGTAGGTTGAGTTTGAGGTCGTCAAGGTTTGTACCCATGATTTGGTCGTACTCTGAGTCTCCTTCCTTCGTGAAGTGGCAGAAGATGAGTGGCCACGAGTTCTCGGCTGCGTAGTAGCGGCTCGTATTGCACGCTGGGAACGACCGCTTCACTTGAAGCTGCACGAGCTGGTTGTACTTCTCGATATCGGCCTTGCAGACAAGTCGATCGCCGTACACGCGCTCACTTTCGTGGAGCCACAATAGAATGAACTTTTCCGTAGTCGAGAAGCGCTGTTTCTTGGACGCGATCAATCCCTGAAAGACGTTGGACAAGTGACGCACGTTGAACTCGTAGTGGAAGTTTGCTGCCGTCTTACGGAACGTGTTCACGATGGAGTTGTGCAGAGCCAATGCAGCCTTGATGAGTGCATTCGAGAACTGTGTGTTGCTGAGCTCGTCACCGAAAGTTGACAAGTGGCCGCCCAGGAAGGTCTCGTAAATTGTCACGAGACTCGGCGCTTCGGGCATGCCCATGGCAAACGTGCAGAAGTGGCGCTGCAGTCGCGGATCAATGAGGAACGAGCCAGCCGTTGGGTTCATACCAGCGACAACTTGACAGTTCAGGATGTTCTGGTTCTGCAGCTTCGCGCGATCGAACCAGTGCTTGTACTCCATGACTTGACGCAGCAAAGAGATGGCGCTCTGCGTGTTGTACGGATCAACTTCGGGTAAGTTCAAGTCGTCCATGAAATAGATGAGCTTTGCCTTGCCAGGAGGTCCCAAGTTGGCGCCTGTCTTTCGCTCCAACTGGCCGAACATTGACTGCTGCAAGATCGCACCGGTCGTGTAGAAGTTGAAGTTGATGGTGCAGTATCGAAACGCAGCCGTTGCTTCATCTTTGCTCAGTTTCTTGAGCATGCCCACGATGTTTTGAGTCTTACCCGTACCAGCGGGGCCGCAGACCATAACTGGGACGCTCTTGGTGATCAGGTTCTCGAGCCAAAAGGCAATCGACGCGGTTTCCGTTGTCGGCACAGTGATCTGGTTGATTGGGCTCGGAGACTTGTACGTCTCAGTGTAGAAGTACGGCGACTTGGACCAAGAGCTGAACTTGGACTCTTCCGGGTCGAGCCAGAAGTCGAACACCGTGTTGCTTGCTGATGCCACGAGCTTCACATCTTTCCACTGGTTCTTCCACCAGTTGCTGAACTCGGCAGAGTAGTCGGTGCCGTCGTCACTCATAGTCAGGATAGACCCGAAGGACCACACGCAACAGAACACGAACGTGTTCTGCATCACCATGTAATCTTCTAGAACCTTTGGCGTGAGCAGGCAGTCGATCATGTTGAGCAAGTTGGTCACGAGCGTGGTCTCTTCCACGGGCACGATCGGTGTCAGCTTCTTGCGGAAGAATTTGAGTGTAGGCTCGATATATTGGTCAAAGAGCCCCTGGAACTTGGTGCGCGTGTCTGGCGTGAACTGCATGCTGCGAAGTCGACGGTCGAGAGGCGCTTGGCAGTGGACATTCAACCACGAGTCGATCAAGCACCGCCACTGGTACCCTTCGGACGTCGAAATGTACAGAATACCGGCGCGCGACACGGTGGCCGGCGTCGCGTACACCAGATCTCGGATCTCAAAGATCATGCGCATGTGAGACTTGAGCGGAATCCGCTCATTCGATGCCAGCGTGAGCATTCGGTTGTCGTCCATGACGGAGTTCATCGACTCGATCCAGTTGGCATCCAGATCGCCGTCGAGAATAATCCACTTGGGGTTGTTGTCTTCATCTCCATTGTCACGTCGTCGCGAGCCAAGGTCACGCATGATTCGCGAGAGCAAGCCGTCCTTCCATTCACGTGTCTTCAGCACGATGTAGCCGTACAGTTCGTTCGTACTCACAGACTTCGGGTTCAAATCCTGCACTTCCATGGGCGTGCCCATGATCTCACGCGCTTTCTTCAGCGTCTTCCACGTCTCTGTTTTGCCAGACGCTGGAGGACCCATCACGAAAACGCAGTGACGAATCGCGAGCAATTCCGACAACTGCACGACCTTGAGCATGAATTCCGGTCGCGGTGAGTTGCCCACAGCTTCGGCAGCTCCTTGCACCATCGACTCAAGTTCCATGTCGCGCTTTCGAGGCGGATCGTTTCGTACATCCACGTTTGGTGAGTCTCGCGGGAACAAATCGCCCAGCAGACCGAAGAAAATCACGAGATCTTCGGCGACGATCTTTGGGATGTTGAAATCACGAAGGGCTCGCATGAGCAGATCGATTTCCGGAATGTCAGGCTCAGCACGCTTGAACGCACCGGCAACACACAGCACAGACTTGACAGCACGAAGACCCCAATCGTAGTGCAACTGCTTCGACAGCAACTGGCCGAGCAACGAGTAGAGACCGTAAAACTTGGACGCGAGAATCTTGGCCTGCGTGAAGCCTTCCGCCATCAACATGTTCTCACAGATCAAGACGAGATCAGGCACCATGACCGTCATGGGACGGAACAACGCCTTCAGTCCTTCAGGCAACTCGGATCGACCCAAGTAACCCGGGTTCATGGTGATGAACGCGCCAACGGTAGGGTCGAGCATGACCTCATCGTTTTCGAGGATGAACTTCTCGTCATCAGCCTTACATGCATCACACACAGCTTTGAACTGCACGGAACACACCGACAGCACTTCTGGCACGAGTCGGTTGAACTCGTCGAAGCAACCCCACGAGCCCGACGACGCCAAGCCCTTGAAAATGTTGCCCAGACTCTTGAAATCCATCTCAGGGGAGCAGTTGAACACGTAGCACACCTTGCCCAGCGCGTTTGCCAGATCCTTCGTACTCTCAGTCTTTCCTGTACCAGCCGGTCCGGCAGGTGCACAACCCATTTGCAAGTTCAGCGCTTGCGTGGCCGTCACGTAGATTCGATCGGTCAGCGGCGTGATCACCAGTCGTGGGCCGTTACCCAGGTACTCGTAGTCGTACGGGATACCAGCATCACAGATGAGGATTTGTGCTCGCGAGTTGTTGATGCCACGGAAGTTCATATCACGCTTCTTGAATGAGCCTTGTACCGGCGAGAAGTAGTGCTTGAGCTGCGACTGCCATTGGAAGTGGGACGCACTGTCGACACCAGCTCGAATCATACCGGCGACGATATCTCGACCGTGGGCATCCATGGTAATGAGCACCATGACTCGCTGACGCTCCTCGGACGAGATGTTACTCTGAGTGAGTTTGATCAAGTCCTCCAGCTGCTTCTCTTGAAGTTTGTTGTACTTCTCCATCGCATCCTTCTCTCCCTGCTCGTTCATGGCTCGGAACACACGCTCGACTTCTTGCACGTAGTGGACACCAGCGGCCAGCAAGATGATCTGAGCTGCGTCGATGGGGCGACCAGTGTTGGGATCCTTAAAGTTGATCCACTCGACACGCGGCATTTCCGTGTACGCGACGAGTGATCGCTCAATGTGCTTGAACAGCGTCAAACGCATTGCACGCATCACGGTCTCCAAGTAAATCTCGGCTTCGCCATCGAGAATGGGTGGCTCGTAGAAGTCGACCACTTCTTTTCCCACACCAGACACAAACTGCGTTGCCATTGGACGCTCGCCTGGACGATCAACCAGCGTCAATGTCTTGGTAGCGAGGTAAATCTTGGAACAGTGCACCATAATGCGATCTGGGTGAGACCCGTTGGACAAGATGTCGAGCAGATCCGCTTCGGACATGAAGTAGAAGCGAGGAAACTGGCGACGACGGCCGTCAAGGAACTCTTTGAGGCGGTGTTTGCACAGCTCGAGCTTCTCCACGATCTGCTCGAGCTTCTTGATGAGACCAGTTTCAGTACAAGCCTTTCGGACGTTGACTGTGTCCCACGCTTTCTTCAGAATCTTGCGCACATCCACATCGATGTCTTCGAAATCGGCAGTCAACTCGGGCAGTTGTTTCTTGACTTCTTCCGACTGAATGAAGAGCGGCTCCAGGTAACTCCACGATCGCTGGATATCTCCGAGCAAGACCACGACTTCGTTGACGGATGAAAGACCAACTTGCAGACTCGCAACTCGCGGCTCGAATTCGGATTGGTAAGGAGATGCACTCATAGCTTGTGTATCGATCTGGTGAGTCTCGAGCAGCTCGAAGTTCTCTTCCGATATCTTCAGCAGTGGGACAATGTCTTCTTCTGCTGCCTGTGGGTTGTACGGAGTCATCTCCCAGTTTACTTCTGCCCAGATGCCCTCCAATTCGAGCAGCCGCATCTCCAATTCTTGCTCCTTTTCGGCCTCGTAACAGATTTCGGTGATATCCGAGCTGAAGTTGTGCAGATTCTTGCTCATGATGAGACCGAGACGCTGCTCTGGGTCTTCGTCGGGTGTGGGGAACTCACCAGTCTTCGCCATGATTCGCTTCCAGTGCCGTGGACGCATGTAGCTGGAGGAGACGCATCGAATCAGTGGATGGGTCTTGTCGAACGACTGACACTCCTTCAAAATCGTCTGGTAGGCATCGCTCCACTGAATTTCCTTCGGGATCTTCTTGAGCTCCTTCAGTGTCGACTGGATTTCGATTTGGAGCGTGTTGACATCGACCTGCTTGAACAGAATCTGGCTTGTGTTCTGGAAAAACAGCTTCGTGCGACGAATGATGCTCCAAACAGTCTTAGCTGCTTCAACGTCGGCACGCATGAGTCCCATCATACGGATCGACTCGTTCATCAGCTGTGGGAAGCCGAAAATGGAACACAGGCGTGTGTTCTCCTCGCATTTCTTCATCTCCATGTCCCAGTCGACGAGGTAGCTTTCGATTTTTTCGAGGGCCTTGTCCGCTTCCAGCTTGTACGACCAGAAATCGAGCGACTTGAGCGTTTCCACTTTCTTCGCAATCGTTTTCTCGTACGTGACGATTCGGTCCTCGGTCTTTTCGCTGAAGATACGCGTCGGCTCTTGGATGCGCTGCTCCGTGACTGGTACTTGCTTCTGCACATCGAAGAAGAGCTTGTCCATGTTCTCAATGTCGACAATCTCCTTGTCAACGTGACCACCCGTCTTCTTAATGTGGGCGAACATTTGCCGCACTTGGTCCATCACCAGTACGTTTGCCTCCTTCTCGACGTCCAGCTTCTTGATGATCTCCTTCACCTTGCGAAGAGTCTCCAGGCCGTCAGTCTCGTTACTAGGAATATCCTTCTTCAAGTCCAAGAGCAGGCGTCGGAACTCTCCGTTGCGCTTGTTCATGCTGGCCATTACACGACGAACCATGTCGCCAGAATCGAGATCCTTCTCACTTGCAAGCGGCGGCATGCACTTGGCCTTGTTCTCTTCCGTAATAGGCTGGAATGCCAGCGAAAACGGCGAGCCTCGCACTGGACCAGCGATACCGGCAAAGGTGCCGTTGAAGACTACCGAGAGCTGGTACTTGCCAGCCTTTGGAGCTGTGAATGACACGACATAGTTGCCATCGTTCTTGTCCACGATTGTCGTGATTGGGATCTCTTCGGCTTCCTGTCCCTTAGGGAGTTCCTCGGCGGTTTTGAGCGTGATCGTGAACTCGTCTCCACCACAATCACGCAGAACGTCGTCCTTGTCTCGGCTCTGGATGACAAATGTCGTCGGGTACTCAGCGAGACACATATCTTGAAGTGCCGAAATCAGGCATGGCCCGAAAGCCAACGACTTTGACGCTGCTGTGACAGAGTGGAACTTGAACGCTGCCGATACGTTCGTGTACGGCATACCAGAGAGAGATGCACGGACTTCTGCGTGGAGAGCGCCAAATTTCTCGAAGCTCGGAGCTGTTGCCTGGATCAACGACGCATTCAACACCGTACCTTGGACATCGACGAAACCCTTCGAGACTGCGAAACGCAGCGTCGCATTCTGGCCGACAAAGTTGTAGCCATGCACTTTGACCTTCGCATTGCCGGTAATCGGACCGGCAGTGGGTTCAATAGCTGACACGGCGTACGGAGGACCGACAACTTCGCTTGCATTGAGAACGTGGAGGTCATTGAACCACCGGTTGGCCCACCCGCCAAAGAAGATCATGTAGTTGGTGTTCTTGTCAAACACCATGTTGGTGTCTGCTCGCGGAATCGGCAGGTCACCTCGTACGGGTGGCGTCTGCCACGCCATCGTGCCGGTGTCCAGTACAAGCACCGAGTTCAAATACACTCCCTGGGCAGTTCCGGACTCTGCGAGATCACCACTGTTGCCACCGAACATGAAGATCTTCCAATGCGGCACAGCCGCGACACTGACACACGTGTGGTTCCAAATCGGCGACGGGAGCTTCACTTCGAGCGTCGTCCACGTTTTGCTTGGCAAGTCGCACATGAAGATATCTTGGAACTGCTTGAAGGAGTTCCAACCACCGATCACGCAGAGCTTCTCGTTGACGAGGCACGTCTGGTGACCGGAGCGTGGCTCGGGCTTTTCGCCTTCAGTTTGAATCTCTTCCCATCGCCAGTGGATCAAATCGAGCTCATGGAGGTCGTTGAAGTCGGTGCGTCCGTAGCCATTGCCGCCGTATCCGCCAAACACATACATCTTGTCACCCAGCACCGTCGCACTGTGGGCCCCTCGACACTGCGGCAGACCCTCCCAGAAGCCGTGGGCGTGCTGCTGCTCCCACACGCGGAGCTCTGTATCGAAGACCCAGACATCGTTCATGCGCTTCTCGGCCGCAAAGCCACCGAAGATGATGAGTTTCTTCTCGTGCAGCACCGCCGAGTGGCGCCATCGAGGCGGCGGCAAATCCTCTGGGCCGTTGGCAGTCGGCACGACCTTGGACCAGTTGTACGCGCCGTTCGTGATGTCGAGTTTGTACAGGTCGTTGGTCGGACCTGGTGGGGACTTGTGGTCGCAGCCGCCGAACATGTACACGCATGTCTCCGTGTCGGTGCTCTTGAGCGTGAACGAGTGGCCTGACCGCTTCACAGGGATGTCGCCCGTCTGCTTGGGCGGCAGCCACGCCATCTCTGGCTCGGCGCCATATCCGATCGGCTGCAAAACCACATACACACAACGTCAGTCACAGGCACGTCCTCTCAAGGATTTCAGACTCACAAACACTCACCATGGTGGCCTACGCACAGCTTCGCGCTCACCCAGCGGAACGCTTCCTCTCTCTGCAACACGCCTTCAAGCGCCGGCGGTTCTTGGGTTGAGGCGGCCTCCAAAAGAGCTCTTGGATCGGCAGTCGGGTCGCGACAGGCGTCGCTTCGGCGCCCGAGGTTTTACTGCTGGGGACCCGTCGCGGCAAAATAGCGCAGCCATTCGAGTGAGGATTGAAGCCGCGCGAGACGACACATAGCGTGTATGCACACCTACCCTAACGCGACCCCAAGAGGTCGCCGCGAGCCGCCATTTCCCCATGCGCGAGGCCCAAGCGTCGCGCCATTTCGTTTCTTCGACGTTCAAACCGTTTCGCGGGAAGCTCATTTCAGTTAGGAACCCGTTGTTCAAATAGCCTGTTTATTGGCATATTTGTACCTCCATCAAAGCATACATGTTGGACAATGCATCAGAAAGAGATTCAGACTCAGAGGAAGTCTGACCCCATTCACCTAAATAGAGGGCTGTGCCATTCGCTCCAAAAGCTGAGTGGATCACGAACAGGACGACGAGGCGAAATGGGCCGCTACACGACGGTGCAGACGTACGCAGACAAAGACGCCAAGGTCGCGGCGATCGCGTACTCGTCTGCAGTAGGAGGAGGAGATGCTGCTGCTCAAGATGTGGCAGTCAGCGCTCCTGGATCAGACGGCCCACTGGCCGTGAAACGTGGCGATGAGGACTCGGGCAAGCCCGCCGAAGACCGCTACCACTCCAACCGCGTGGATAATGTGTCAGGCAGCAGCGCAGGCGCCGGCAGTGGCGACTTCCACATGTACAGAGCCGCTAGAAGACGGTGCGTTGGATTCGGCAAGCTTAGTGGTCGTTCTAAGGCTCTGATGAGTGTATCGTTTGTGGACAAACAGAGAGCTCGACCGCGTGGAGAACATGGAGAAGGCGTATGCCAAGAAGAAGGAGCACGAGGAGTTTGAAGCCAAGCGGAAACGCAACATTGAAGAGTTTGAAGCGCGCGCCGCCAAGCGAGCCGAAAAGCGTCGTCGTCGCAAGGACCGTGTCAAGGCCAAGAGTCTGGACGAACATCTGAGTGAGGGAGAAGGCGACGCAGAAGAGGGCCATGATGGTGAGAGCAAGGCTGAGAAGGCCAAGAAGGATGCTGCGGAAGAGAGGAAAGAAGAGCTTCTGCCAGAGACGCCTGGTGGCGTTCCAGAGATCCCGAACGATGGTTCGTTCCTCGAACGAATGCTGGCAATGCAACAGCAGCAACAAAGCAAGACCCCGTCGAAGAAGTGATCGTACTATGCGTACCTTGCCGTGCGTCTCTGCTTTGAGAAATATACCGCTAAACTTGAATATCTAGCGCTATCTGCCTCGAGCAACTATTCGGTCTTCCTAACCATCTCACGTGAAGTAGGCGTGATCTTTTCATTGATTTACGCTCTAATTAATCGAAAGTTCAATACATGCAGGCTCGGACGAAAGAACGACTAGGCTGACGGAGCGACTTGGCAGCGGTGACGAGCACAGAAGCTAGCAATGCGCTCGTAGGCTTCGGTCAGTACTTCATGTGGAGCCGAGAAGACGATGCGGAAGTAACTCTCCGAGCCGAAGAACTGGTATCGCAAGATCACACAGAAAATCAGTACGGGTGAGAAGCCATCAGACAGCATACTTCAACTCACAGTTCCAGGCAGCACGAAGACAGACTCTTCCGTAAGCAGTTTCTGCATGAAGTCGATGTCGTCCTTGATGTCCGTGAATGCAGCGAGGTCGATCTTCGCCATCACGTACATCGCGCCTTGTGGAACGACGACCTGAAGACCCGGGATCTTGCCCAGCGCATCCGCTGAGAGCAGCGCATTCTTCTCAAGCGTGCCGTAGTAGTCGTTCTTGAATGCCTCCAGTGAGGCCTCCTCAGCACTTCCTGGGACCGGCGTCAGAAGATCAGGAATCACACTCTGCGTGGTACACTTTCGTTAGTGCAGTTTCTCCATACAAAGCCAAGCAGAAGTATCGTACCAGCACGAGCGAGTTGGCTCCGAGAATCATCTGCGAGAGCTTAAAGTAGGCCGTGCGCACGCCCTTGAGGATGTCGTTGCGGTCGTGCACGATCACCCATCCTACGCGCCAGCCCGGAATCACAAACTTCTTGGCCAAGCCACCGAGTGCGATCACTGGCACTGTCTGAGTGAGGGACGCCATCGGAATGAACTTGTTGTCGCCGAAGACCATGTCGCCATAGATCTCGTCAGAGATGATTGGCAGCTTGTACGTCTCCGCCAGTTGCAGGATGTGCTCCAAGTGCTCCATGGAGTAGACGCTACCGCAGGGGTTGGAAGGGTTGTTGACGATGATGGCCTTGGTGTTCTCGTCAATGAGCGACTCCATGTGTGCGATATCTGCCTCCCAGTTCTTCTCGCCGATCAGGTTGTAGAACTTCACGTTGATCTTGTGGGCAGCACAGACGATCTGGTACATAGGGAAGCCCGGCTTCGGGAGCAACACGTTGTCGCCTGGGTTAACGAGACCGCGCAGAGCGATCTCAATGGCATTCGAGCAGCCGGTCGTGATCACGACGTCCTAGTCATAACCGCATACGTTCGTCACTCTCCGAAGCGCGACCCAATTGCTCATTGGTTGTGGATCACGTACATCCTTCGTGAGCGGCGCTTCTGAGCTGCCGTAGAACTTGGCCACAGCGGAGCGAGCGCTATCTGTGCCAGCCGAGTGGACGTAGCCGTTGTGGTTCATAGATCTGTGATGAAGCCATCAGTGGCATTAGAAGACGAGTCCTGTTGGTGATAATCGACTGCAGCCAAAGCAAACACACCGGAGATTGCGGACCATCGCCTCAACGAGCACATCGGGGCACTTGAGGTTGCCAAATACCGTCGGGTCGCCTACATCAGGTACACATCTAGGTCAGCCTACGCAGTATCTCAGTTCCGAGTGCAGGGATGGCAACCTACCAAGCGAAAGCGGGATCATCTTCTTGTCGCTGTTTTCCGGCATCTTGATGTTGTCGACGATCTTACGGACCGGGTTCTCGACGCCTTCCGAGAACTCGGACGGCATGACGTTCCACGTGCGCTGCTGCATCTTGAGCTTGCTCACTTCGGCGTCGACGTTGGCGACAGCGTTGGTTTGGACGACCATTGTTCGAGTAGAAGTTGCGAAGGTGGTGGGAGACTTCTGCAGTCGAGTGCGAATGTTATAATGACTGACTAAGCGCCATGGGCTGGAGATCACTGCCGCGTCGAGTCGACTGGATTCCATTTCTCGATTCCAACTTCGACTTGGCTGTACAGTACCATCCAACCCCACCATCCAGCTTCGCAACATCAGCCTCCTGATTGTACATACATACATACACACCGAGCCACGCAGCATACTGCGACTCATGGCAATAGCCGTAGGTACCCATGAGCGTCCGTAGAATGAAGCGGCGACCTGCCTTCTCAACATGACGTCGGTGCCTTCAAACGCCGCTGGTTAACTTCAGAAACTCTCGTTCATCTCATCTCGAAGCGCTGTTGAGACGGCAGCGCCGATCGCACATAAAGAGGCGCACATCACGCTCAAGAACGGAATGGCTCACACGAGTGAACCGGATGGAAATGTTCAACATGGCTCACACATCACAAGCTGCGATTATTCACGACGCTCTTTGGCACTGGGGTAGTCCTCTTGTGGGTCATGTTGAGACGGCAGACGGTGGACGGCAGGTGGCCAGCCTGATGTTGTCCCAAGCAGAAGTTGA